>JBBPTA010000460.1:3412-14141 GCA_038093915.1 Boletellus aff. emodensis
ATAAGATGGCATCCCGACTCGTCCCATCGGGTTCGCGAGCAGCCGAGATCGGGGTCCCACGCGCTGCCGACACTGGCCCGAGGAACAACGCTAGCGCTCTTCAGGGGTTATGATGGATAGATATGGCCGCATGACTCACATTGAACGACCAAGCTTTTAGCGGCAGGGGAGGCGTATCTCCGTTCGGCACCAGTAGGACTAATCAAGCTTCCGGCGCGTGCACGCTGAATCTACATCAAGTGCTCCGTGTACTCACCGGCGCAACCTCGAACAAGATTCTCATTTCATTCTTTTGCATGAATTGGGTTCCACTAAACTGTGGCCGCCGACGAGGGGTGAGGGTGATGTCTCGTGAGCAGTTACAATCCAGGGCGCAGGCGATCGCTCCACAGTTGCACAGAACCACCGCGGGTTCAGCTCATCTTGCCTCTCGGACCCCCGCATTGGTCGCTCTGCCCCAAATGTCCAAATGGTTTCGCATGCAAGAAGAGGCCGTCATGAACGAGTCTGCACACGAGTCCGCCACAATCGCGACATACCTCGCCGCCACCCATACAGTCGCACGATGGTGAGTTCGGGATGGAGAACAGGGGAACGTAGGGCGCTCGTGTCCGATCGCCTGACTACCGTTCCAATGGAAACGAAGAGCGTTCCCCGGTGCCTGTGGCGAACATGAGTGATGGACAGAGTTGGCGCACGGATATGAATGTGTGCTGGCTGCCGAGACCCCGTGTTTTTTTTTTTCGCTGTGGGAGTGTTGTGGGGACTTGGATGCTGTGCTGACGTCGGAGCTGGTGCAGCTCGGTTGCGCTCGCAAACTCGGCTGGCGGAGACCTTCTTATTTTGGGTCGTCTCGTGCGGCGACGACGACGACGAGCAGACGCCGCGTGATGACAAGGACCTCGCGAACGTACGTTTGGGCGATTTGCTACATGCTTTGCGTTGACCTCGTTTTAGGGACCCCATGCCCGCTATCTCGTAACGATTCGGTCATTCAGACGGCGCTCTCCAATTCACGGGGAAGGTCGCGGCGATCAACGTTGTATGTAGATTATCATCACACCCATATTCGCTCCGATTTAGTCGTTTTCTAGGCCAACTTAAATACATCCTCCCCGCTGCCCTCCCGTTCTCGCCGTCATCCCCCCCTCCCGCGCCATGACCCTTACCATCGAGAGACTCGCCAGTCAATGCCCTTCCGTCGTCACCGAGATTGCCTTCTACCTCGCCATCAACCCTTTCCTCGGTCCCCCCACAAACCTCTTTTCGCTTTTGCTAACATGTCGCACCTTGTACAACTGCCTATCCCTCGCCAACAACACCATGCTCTACGCGCGCATCTTCCGACACAAGTTCGATTGTGGAGCCATCGAACGTCGACTAACGGATAGGTGGACGTACGCTCCTTGCTTAGCCAAGGAACTCTGTGGTCGCTTCATCGCGCTGAAGCACATAAAGCGCGGGAGCCCCTCCCTTCTCCTCGACCGAGAGGCTCTTTGGAAGGCGTATTTGATGCTACTCGAGGACGACGGTTACAATGCGAGGCAACTCTTTACTTGGGCAAATCTCCCTGATTGGGTCCTTGGTGTGGTCGCTTTAAGGAGTTTCCCGAGTGCTGGTCGCTCTGTGCCACGTCTATCAGATCCTGAAGGCATGTCCTTGGCTGTGTGGCTCCTTTGGATGACAAGCAGCAGAGGCGAGCTTTCTCCGCCATCACTTTGCGTTTCTTCTGATAAGTATCCAGAGAGGGTCATGGCCGAAACACCCGCAATACGTACTGCACTTACGAATGCAATGCTCCCCTTTTTAGTTCGCGGTTATCAGGTAGCGTACCGCTGGGCTTGCCTTTGTGTCGTGCTAACATCCTGGGTTTAGTATCCTTCTGTTTTTGCCCCCGACACTTATTTCTACTTTCCCTTGTGCGACGAGCACGGCCAGAGCATCGGTTTTTCTGGCCCCCCGCCACTCGTCGCTCAAATTCATTATCTCGGCCATAGGCTTAAGCTCGCAGTACCTCCGCTTACCTCCGCCGCTCTCTTAAACTTCGTTGTGCGACAAGAAGCATGGTACGACACCATTCCGCTCCCGTCACGTATCGCCCTCCTCCCAGCGACACGGGAGGAAGCTGTCGCGCAAAATATTGAAACCCCTACTCAGACGCAGGAAGACGTCCGAGAATTCCAGTACCGTACTCGCACTCGTTTCTTCCAACTTGACCACGGCGGAGCTAGTGAACGGCTCGACAAGGACTGGTTTCGTTTGGTAGCTTGCCATACACCATCAGCCGTAGAACGACCCCTGAAGGGTATAGTTTACTCTCTTGGCACGTTGATTGGAAAATGGAGCGGTCGTATCTTTGTGGGTCACCCTCATGTTTCAGCCTTCGCGTCGGCGCTTATCCCGCATTTCATGCAGGTACCTGATGTACTTATACATCTCAACGCGGTCATAAATCGACGTATATCCGCTGCCAGCGTGCCAATGACTCAGGAGAGGATTTCCTGTTCTTTTGAGGAGCATCACTGCCTATCGTTTAGCGAGCCCCTTCTCGCTCCACCGCGCCATGATGGTCTGGGCGAAAATATTTTCAACGCTTGGCTCCCTCGAGATCTGGAGTTCACTCGCCGCAGCGTAAGGGAACGTTTTTGCAAGGTTTTATTAACTCATATCGTTTATTTCCGCGTGATGCACAGAACGGTCTCGAAATACTCGACCCTAGTACGGGCGGGACCACATGGTACGAGACGTACCACCCTGACCGCAGGACCCCTTACTCTACCGAAGCACACGAGCGATTGTTCACCGGATTAGACCGCGAGTGGCGCCGTCAAGAAGGCTCGAATGCCACGATGCAGGACGATACCGAAGATACGGATGACGAAGAGGACTTTGTCGAAGAACTCCCAAGCGGTGTACAGGATATAATTATCACCGGCGAGGTAGGCTTCTTGCTCCCCCCCCCCCTTTCCCCTCGTCCTCCCTTTCCTTCCCATTGCTCATACATCGATTCTTGGTGCAGACGTGCGAAAGACAAGGGGAGGCTTGGGGTTACTACTCGTATATTGGGCGAGTTCGGCCTTGGGACGGCCTGGTCGCCTTTCTCCGCATCCCGGTACGTAAATGCGTGTGCTTCCGTTTCTCGAGCTCCTCTGATCATGGATCAGATGAACAATCAATTTCGCAACACCGGTCGATGGATATTCAAGGGTTACGTTCACGAACGCAGCCTCGTTGGCCGTTGGCGGGACACCGCAATGGACGAAGACGCCGTCGGTTTCGAGGGTGGCTTTGTTCTCTGCCAGGAAGATCAAAGTTGACACAGCTATCTTTCCACTGATGTTTACATGACACGGGTATTTACGACGCGCTGTGCACGCCGTCCATCGATGTTGTACTTTGAATAATTGCCGCTGCGCCTTAATGACAACCTCACCAGCTAATAATATAACATATGGGTCTAGGCATTCGGAACTTCCGCCTCTGGATCTGACAAACCTTAGTGATGTCGGCGGCAAGGAGTCACTGAGTAACACAGCGCTTAAGCCTTAAGGGATTCGGGGAGAGCAGTATGTCATTCCGAGCCTCGGATAGCCGCATACGTTTTCCACGGAGTTGCTAAAAGGGTCGCGTTGATCATCAACGTGGGACACGCATGGATCGCAAGCGCAAGGTCATACCGCCGTCGGTGCACGTCGTTTCAATCGACTACCGCCTGGACAGAATGAGAAGGTCCTCGCCTCGTTCGAAACCCAGGGTGGGCTAGCCCCCCCCGCCGGTCCGCCTCTCAATGAATCCCCTAATGTTTGCGTGACCGTCAAGCGTCCCAAAGAAGGCCCGCCTCGCCGCGTTCTCCCACAAGACGACCCCCAGCTGCTTTGCATACGACAGCACGTATTCGTAATCAGCTTGTGAAGCGAAGTCTTTGTAGAGAAAACCTGGCCGTGGGGACAAATGAAATCGCCACATGAGCATTTTTTTTCTGAGCATATGAGCGCGGTGTGAACGGACCTTCCGCTGATTTAAGACGGTTTCTTTCCAGTTCCCATAAGCGTATTTGATCCTGTACGGTCACGGGGAGTAGCGGATTCTGGGCGATGATGTACGTGAGTGAGGGGTGCGCCACAGCGACACAGCGAGCACGTCACATTTTTTCGCATTTGAGGATGAGCGTGAGTCGTTAGATAACTGATGATCTAGAACGCCGCAGTCGGGGAACGCCTTTACAGGCCCTGAAACAATTTGTTCACGTACCTGCTCTGCGGAGATGCCGTTGCTCAAGGCTTTTCGCACACTCTCACGCGTGAGCATTCCAACGACCAGATTGGGGAAACGGTACTTCATTGTGATAAACAGATTCAAAACAGCAATCTCGAGGGGATTGTCTGCGTCGACCCATAAGCATGACGAAAGGAGTCGAAAATGGGCCCATTTTACCAGTGTAAGCATATATCCTGTAGTTGGTCTCCAAGACAATAAACCCTTGCTGGCCCGCTCCCGTAGTCAGAGCGACAGATGTCCCTGAGCCTGTCCGAGTGATTCCCGAGTTACTCGAAGTTGGTAATGGAGGTGAAAGTGACGTTAACGTGGTGGCTAAACGGGTGGGGCTGAAACGCTTTGATGAAGCCTGAGATCAGGTGAGGCGGATGAGGCAGGGTAAAAAGAAAACATTAATAGGCTAAACCTTTTTTTGCCAGACGAGTCCGTAATCTCGAAGGTCTTCCAGCATCGCCTTTTGTGTTTCACTCAATGGGTCCGTGGAATATTCCTGGGTGCCATAATGATATCCGCTGACTTTGGCGGTGGCGACAACGAAGGGAGTATGACTCACGCGCCCGAGTTCCATTGTTGAAAGCATGAAGAGAAAGCTGAGAACTTCTACCAGGTCCATTTGTCTTTCCTAATGCTATACAGTCAGAAGACGCAATATATGCACGTAGCTAAACATACCTCGGCCATATGCAAATACTGAAGTAAAAGGTTCCACAATTGATCATGTGGGGAGTGCAGAAGAAATTGGAACCCTGAAGAGGTGATTTGAAGGGGAGAACCACTGGAAAAACATGCATTCAACGATCGCCTTGCAACCTGACCGAATGCTTACTGGACGCTCTTCATCAACTCGCTACGTTGGAGAAGATACAGAACGCCTTGGGAGGGTTTGGTTGGGAGCTGACCTTGGCCCGAGGACACCATATAGTGAAGAATAGTCTGAATGGATGGCATGAAGTAGCGATATACTAGAATGAAAGCCTGGCACTCGCCTCCCACCTTTCCAAAGCATAACCATCAAGAATGTCAATAGCGGTGGGCTGCTTCTTGTCCTTGTCTGCGGGTATACCGAAGCTCCCAGAGGTGCCACTACGTCCCACGCCTCAGTCGGTACAATCACACAGCTCTGCTCACTCACCCTCCTGTAATGGCCTGCCTCAGGCTTGATTTGAAGGTTGAATTGAGCGCAAGCTTTGCTGGCGAATTTTGAATGATGTGAAGTCCAATCATTTCCGCTAACGCGTCATCATACATTCTGAAGAGGCATGAACACACGCTCTGAGCACCTCGTCCGGGTCGTGGAGCAAAAACAAAGTTACACTAACTTTCTTCCTTCTGGAACAACCCAGGCGTTCATCGTATTCGTCGGAATCGCGCTTTCCAGCCATAACAAATTCATGATGAGTTGACGCTCTAGAGGCCCCAGTAGCCTTGCGACATCTCAGAGCTTCGTAGGCGCTGCTCAGATAACAAAACCCACCGAAATATCGACAGGCATGACGATGGACGTTGGTATAAACGCGTCAGCGTGTTTTGGGACTGTGAGCGCAAGAATGGCAACAGCGCGTGAGGGACATTTGTTGGAAGAGAGTTAGAAGATGGCTGTTCCTGAGCAGATGGCATTCGATATCGCTGAGATGGTCGACACTGCTACCAAGAGACAAGCAATTGTGTAGGGTTAGGGTTAGAGTTAATAATGATATCGTCCAAGTACGCGTCAGGCTCGGAATGAAACCGACTTGGCCCTTTGACCGCCAGGCTCTTACTCTGCTTACATGGAGGCTAATATTATCGTGCAATTGGAACGTTACCACCGTGTAGATGTTGGACAAAGCCTTCTCATCGTCTGACTGAACACCCGATCTTGCCTACAGATTGCGTTGTGCACCTCAGTGGAGGAGGAAGACCTATTTGTATGTTTCCCCTATCTTTCGTTTCTCTAGATGATACGTAGAGAGCTGAAACATCCAGAAGAGGCCTTCCTGCCCAATATTCTCGCAATCTTGCAAGGTTTCTTGTGATGTATGCTCAATAACTTTTACGGCTATCTTTAGTTGCAAAGCCCGTGTGTTCAAACTCAAGTTTGGTCATTCCGCATGACACCAGTTGCTCAATATTCCCTGAAGGACTACAGTATCAGGTGAGCTTCCATGAGCAACAGCACGGACGGTACATTCGTTCTTCATTATACACGAAGGCACGTTTGGCGGACGTGCTTCTGTTTATGTGGTATAGCAGCGGGATGTACTTCTATACGGGGAACACTGCACGAGACTGCCGAGGCCCTGGCCTATCCGTGGATTTTCGCCTTGCGACTAGGTGCAGCGCGCCATATCAGAGTAAGTGTTCCATTATATAACTATGGGCGAGATCTATTCTTTCGAAAATGTTGCATCTCAGGTAGCCTTTGGTCTGCGGATTGATCGTTCGTTCTTGTTGCTACATAGACAATATCTGGTTGGCCACCTCAATCAGAGTTCCGGCGCGGTCGTTGCGCTCTATCCGACCGGGTCATGGGTTAGCTAGGCGCAACCCCATTCGATCAATGACCAAATTAGGAGCCCAGAGAAAATCATTTCCAGTGGAGATGGCCGAAATGTAGCCGGGCTTCTGTGAGGAACCGACTTCAAGCATCATAACAGTTCTATTCTTACGCCCATGCGTTCATCCGAAGGGGGCGTAACAAGATAACCGTTCCCATAGACGCTTTGGATCGGCATGGTGCGTGTCGGAATCCATTTTGGGTTCGCTTGACGACTGGCAACCTGGCATAGCGTATTCCAACAGTTACGGGCGCAATGGAGGAACGGTTCCGAATCAACACGTGAGTGTAATAATATGACATTAAATCATGGACTACAGATGAGCTCCTCTCGGTGCCAGTTATGGGATGTCATTTTGGATAGCCATACGACCTAGTTCAAGTGGTTACTACACACGGTGACACCGCATCGCATCGTATTTGTTGTCATCGACCTTGTCTTTGTCTTGCAACCTCACCCATAAAGCATGTGTTCTTCCTCATCACCCCATCATCATCTCCGCGAGATTTAATAATCTGAATTGGAGGATGGGCAATTTCAGATACAAATACCGCACCACACCCTGGAGATTTATTGTGACACCACACTCTAAAATCACCGTATTTGCACATCGCAGTATTTGTTGTACACGTTTGGTGCCATATGGCTTGTCTTGCATTATATACCTTTGAGTTTGCGTGCCTACAATCGATCTTAAACTAACCCGAAGTCAACCTTAATCGACAGGTGCAGGACTTCGGCTAATAAACTCTAAGATGCCCTAACCAACGTTAATCAGCGGTTGACGAGTCGTCGATTTGTGAAGCCACACTGTCAGGCCGCACAATACTGTGCTCGGCATGCTCAGATGACCCTATCCCCATTCCGGTACTTCTGGCACGACAGACAGTGCTTTCCTACATTCACTCGACTACACAATCGATAACCAATCCATAAATTACTTATCTTACAAACATTGTGAGATATGGCTAAAATCCAGATTTACAGTCCATAACCACCAGCATAATGCGTAGCCCGGAGAATACATGATCACAAGAGGACTTTCGAGTAGAAGATACTTAATGGGTTCAAACATACCATTGGCACGTTGCGCGTCACCTGCAGGCAGAGGTCCCGGTACTACCTGTGGGACACGATGATGATGATCAAAGTCCAGCTCGGTTTCCCAACAAAGGTTGCCTTGTCATGCTCCTCTCGGGGGGTGCGTTATGCTGACTTCCCTTTTGGTGCCGCTTGAGAGAGTCTTCCCGCGCAAACCACACTCCGCAGTCAGTGCACCGCGCACCCTCCTTTAGGTGGACCGTCAGGATGTGCCGCGCTAGACTTTCCTTGTTCAAGGTTATCTTGCATCGTTCCCAGTAACACGTTTCGCGCAACTTTTCTTCCCCCGGTCTGAAACCATGGGCTTGTTGCAGATGTTCGACGACCCCTCGCCTGTCGGCCGTGACACGCGATCCGCAAGGGGCGCCGTTCGAAGTCCACCGGCATTCCAGGATCCGGGTCAGACGATCCGATCTACATTTCGACTCGTTGCCGGAAACACGGATATTAGATGAAGATTGTGCAAGTGACACGACATTGCGTGTTGGTGCGATCGAAGGTCGCAGATCAGCGTGTGTATCGTCATAATTCCCAGAAGGGCCGAAAATAACCGGGCCTAAGGGGGTGGTATCCTCAAGGAGAGGAGGGGAGCATGTATTCATGTCACCCAGAAAGTGGCGCGTCCATGCATCATTCTGGTCCTCATTTAGGTAGGAACGGGTGGTTCGGAGCGTTGGAGGCAACAGGGGGGTATTGTTCAGAATGCATGGGGCGACGGGGTTTGACTCTGATTCGCGAGACAAGTCGCGTAGAAGTCTGTGAGGTAACTGATTCTGATACTGATATTGCAACTGAGGAACAGGCGTGTTGTTGTGGGTCAAACCGAGGCTCATGCTGCCCAAATGTGACTGATGTAGCCCGGGGTTGGGAGCCACATAAAAGTCCGCAAGCCCGGTCGCAGCAGGAGTGATGGTGTGCAGACTCCCATACGATGGGTGACCTATGGAGAGTGGGAACTGTTCCGTGGTACTGTAAGAAGACAGCTGAGGGGCATGCGGCTGGACCAGTAGATCCCCGTGCCGTTCAGCATACGAAGGTCTGTCGAAACCGTGGGATTGGGTCAGTTTTGTTTTCGTTGCCAATGTCAAGGATTGTACTGACGGAAAAATGTTCATAAAGCGGTCCCGGGAGGATAGATTATCTTGGAGACATTTCTCTGTCAGGTTTGACTCGGCGACATGAACTTGACTCCCGACGCTGCTCATTGCGTACGGATTCATAGCAAAGGGCCGGAAGCTGAGAGTGATAGTTGTAGGAAGCTGACAACCGTAAAGCGCATTTCCTACCTTTATAGTCGAGGGCACTGGAAGACCAGCGCATGGTAGACAGGGCGCCCGTCACATCAGCGCTGACCTTGCGGGTCCTCCTGTCGGCTCTGTCTGGAGTCCCGGCTGAGCTTGGATGGCTGCTCTCATAGAGCATGCCAGGGAGGAACAGGAACTCGGTGGAGGGCTGGAGGGCAACTTGCCACCACCTGTCAAGATGTCTCGTCACCTGCTTCCGAAATCTGGGGGATGATCAACGATCGATGGGGGCTGTTTGGAAGGCTTCCAACGAGTGAAGCGCGCGCCTCGGTTGCCAGAACCGTGCACATGAGCCCGCAGGGGCGGACACGATGCGGGGCAATGAAATATGACATTGGAGGGGGTTGGCTGCCGCCCCTCCAGTCATCCTCATGTAGGCCGATATTAGTCCATGTTCTGGGTGCTCGCCGTGCCACTTGCTGTATCGATCGTAGATCATCAGATTGTTGGTAAACCCAAACAATGCCAATATTGGCTGTGCAGACGAGTCGGGCCTTTGCCAGTCGGAGGGCAGTCACAGCATCCACCAGATTTATTCTTGAAAGCACGCTCCAACTGCACAACACAGCCGGTGGAGGGCGCACACCCCCAAGAGAATTACGCAACGTCAATGAATTCGCAAGTCCATACTGTACGTAGCAGTGATGACTAAAAAGACGAATTCTGTATCGGCAGTAGTTAGCTTGAGTTCAAACGGCTTACAGACATGTCACTCACTGACCCAACATCTCTACATCATCCACTACATTCAGTACGATGTGCATCCATTACCCCTCTACGGGTGAATAGGACACCGCATCTCGGGCACGGCCATCTGTACTCAAGATGTCTCTCCTGCACGTGCCTAACAAGGCAGGCCCTGGTCAGCTCGTCCCCGCAACCAATCCATAGGCATTCAAGCCTCTGGGCCTCATGCACATTGTGGACGGCGCGCAAATGACTAGCGAACTCCTGTCCCTGGACTAGCATGTTGCACTGTAGCCCGTTGGTAGTCCAGCCACAGGGGTACATCCTGAGAGCATGACCGTTGGCGACCAGCTCGCAACAGTCCTGGAAAGATCGCCTTTAGCACGGTCCTCCGGGGAGAAACAAGGAAATACCTCTTCACTGAACGAGAGAAACGACATTGTAATGGGTCTCAAAGAATACTTGCTTCGAGTAGTTGTAGGGAGTTCTGGGTCTTTGCCAGTGACTTTTGGCGTATACTTATAGCTGAATAGTCCGAACTCAAGGCCTTGTTCTTGATATTGGCATGGTCCCCGACGAGCCAGCGCCAGGCGGACCGGAACCAAAGGACCGGATGCCGACCAAACGTTGGCAACCATGGTGAATATGACACTCGCAGAAAGATGGATGGGAGCCTATTGGAGGCTTCGGGGACTCCAGCGGCAAGGGCAGTGGCTGGGGATGCGCACGGTAGCGCGCTCTGGGCCGGCATAGGGTGTCTCATTTGTGCGTGGAGCGCACGGAAATCCGATAGCGGAGCGTAGCACGCCGAGCGCCAGGTTACCA
>JBBPTA010000461.1:0-14079 GCA_038093915.1 Boletellus aff. emodensis
TCCGACGGACACGTACTTTCCCAAAGTATGGGACATTGACCGCAGTTGGACATCCGTTTCACCTTCGTCGTCTGAAACATCGTTGACTACGATGGAACCCAGTCCTTCCTCCAAACCGCAGTCGACTTCCAGTGCGCTCCTTGGCCGGTCTGCGCCTGTTACTCCTGACATGCCGCGTAGCCAAGGACACAATCGCAACGTCATCGAGGCGGGAAATAGATCGACGACCCCAGATTTTACACAGGTGAAACGGGTATTTCCTTGGGAAGAACGGCCGCGTCACACTCCAGGGCGGGTGTTTCCCGATGAAGGGTCACCGTTGACTGGGCATCGCCGCGGTCCCGCTTTTGCAACTCCGGAAAGGAGGTTTACATTCCGTTCCCCGATGCCATCACCCTTGGCTGGTTTTCCGCCATCATTCCACCCACACCTTGTATCGGATGGTCGGATCCGACAGAGACATGTCGCCAGGGTTGGACGGTTGATACCGTCTTCGAGTCCTCTTGGCTTTGAGCGTGATCCAGACGGGGTGGAGACTGGTAGTCAAGATGGGGATATTGAAGATGAGGTGGACTCGGAGGAAGAAACGATTTTGAGACTGCGGAGGACTAGCATCGAGATGGCGAAGCACACTCCCGAGTACCATTCGATCGGCGTGCAAACAGACCCAAAGGACTTGCGTGAGGAGGCAACAACAATCGTATCCGCGACGGGTGAAGTAGAGAATCGCGTTAGACACGGGTTGCCGACATCTACTGGTACCACCGACCGGGCCGCTGTGGGGACGACACATACATCAATTTCCCCTCTGTTGTCTCCCCCCATAGTCGATTCTCACCGTCAGCTGTCGCCCTCCAACACACGTGACCAGAGAGGATCGGTGTTGGGCAACACTAGCGACATAAGCCTGTCCGTCGTGTCTCCAGTTGGCAACCCTCCATTCACCCATATCCGTAAAGGATCCCGAGTGTGGGATGCAGCTCGTGGTGTTGAAGCTTTTAAGCGAGGATCCGAAGAAATCCTTGCAAAGTTTATGAAGGCTGGTTCTCGGAAAGAACGTGCGTGAACGACTCGCGTCTGGGCGTTTATCCTGATCTCTTGTCCATAGCACCCACTTGATACTATGAGCTTCATGATCGCCATCTCTAAGGACATCTTATATTACTCTTACCGGTTTGCGGATTTTGCGGATTATGCTCGTTGCAGAGTCATGGACTTTTTATGTCGCCAGAATTACTTCGTCTTCGTCTTCGTCGATGCCCGTCATAGCCTAGGACAGTGGGCGCACTTCCGAGTGTGCACGATAGTATGTTGTGCGACTCGAGTAGTACAAGTCAACGTAGGCACTGTATTTTGATTAAGTTGTACCCAGACATCGTGATGATCCGGGAGGACTGGCTGGAATCAAGTTTTCTACGAGCGCGAGATGGCCGCCGAGTTGGCCCCGCGCCACTGAGTGCACCCTGCTGAAATTCTAGCTCAGTCCTTATCTCTCTCGACCGCCATCAGAAAGTCGGATCCCGGAGTCTGCTACTCCCCCACTGCCATACATTTATGGTCCCATCGAGCGTTACTCACCGACCTCTGACCCTGTCGGCCATGTATCCCTTTCTGCCAGTATCGTACAGTCCAACCCACACTAGCCAGTTTGAGTGGGCGCTGACATTTAGTGCCAAAGTTTCAACTCCGAGTTGCAGGTCAGCTGGCCATGTCACCCGAATAGGATGTCATGCAGTGCGCCCCTGTGGACTATAATAACCACCGACCCCATCATGGGTCAGGCATTGATCAAGCTGCGTGTCCGCTGATCATGGTGAGCCAGAGGCACATGCATTTTCCGCTGGCTTACCCCCCTCCAGTCATCTTTTTTCGGCCTCGCCGAGCAAGCCCTCTCTGCTGCCTCGGGCGGTGGCAGATCGTCCGCGCCCCAGAGTAAGGTCTTCGCTTATCGCTGCCTCAACCTGGTCGCTGATCGATGGCGATGTACGACGATTAGATGATTCTTACAACGCTGATGGGCCTGGCTACGGTAATGCCCCTCGCTATGGACAACAACCACGGGGCAGTTGTGAGTGCTGCGCTCTACTCGATGCGTCACAGTTCATGACGACGAGTCGATACCCGCAGACGACACGGATGCCGTACTGTCTCACGCAGACGACGGGAACGAAGAAAACAGGGGATACGTTAGAAACGCCATCCAACATGTCCACGACAATCCCGTACGGACGATCCCTTCTTATCTGATGCCAATCCGATCTCAGCGATGCCTCTTTTTCCCACAGGATCAGCATCAGGAGCAGGTGAGCGAGGGCGACTTGTCCAAGTATGGCCCCGTGATCTTTAAAGTGTTTCCGCCGCGCATGTCTTCGTGACATTGGCTAATCGGATGACCAGGCCCTTTCTTCCGTCTCTTCAAAGTCTGGACTTGACATTGGCTCCCTCGTATCGGGCGGCCTGGGAGAGGGCGGGGGAAACCAGCTCTTGGGTCATGTCATAAAAGAGGCGAGCGGTACCTTTGGAAGCGGAGGTGGAGGTGGTCAAGACAAGCAAGGCTTCGTGAACGGCGCCGCATTGACTCTCACAAAGCTTGTGGCGCAAAAGCAGCTTTCTGCTTTCACTGGTGGGTCCAACAGCGGAGGACTTGGTGCACTTGAGATTGGTAAATCGGTGAGCGCCATCACTACTTTTTGGGTGTCTATTTTCCTGACAGAATCTAGTTTCTCCAGAGCCGATTTGGCTGAAATGTTATCCTGACGTCGATGTATATTATCTTTGCACGAAGGCGAATTTGTGATAGCGAAATGAGACTGACTCACGAAATTGTCGAGAAAGGACAAGCAACCCCTAACCATGATCCTGGGAGCCACAAAACGAAAGTGACGCATTTGGGGAACAATGGAGTGTTTGTCCGTGTTTGATTCGTACTATAATTGAAGGCTGCGTTGAATTACACTGCTTGCACTACTCTCCTACATGGCGTTGCTTCAAGACAACCTCTCGCCGGCTATGCCTCACAACGATGTTGGTTGTGGAACAATTTTTGAGTCCCTTAGCGATCAATTCCGTTCAGATCATATTGCTTCTTGCTTTCTTGAGCTCGAGAAATTAAACCAAGAGCTCAAGAGCAAACTTCGTGACGATTTCATGAACATCCTCAACGGCATAGGCAGTATTAGCCTCTCTTCTACTCCACAGTCTCCATCCCCTTCTCCCACACCCCCGTCGCGTCCATCACGTCTCGTCCATGATACCTCCTTCATTATCGAGGCGCATTCTTGGCTTCTCGAAAACATTGCGAACCCTTACCCATCCTCGTCGCTTAAAACATCCCTATCGCGTCGGCATAGCTGCGCCCTCTCCTCGGTTAACACGTGGTTCGTTAATGCACGAAGACGGATAGGTTGGACAGCGCTGTGTCGCGACTATTTCAACAACTGCCGGGGAGATACTCTCAAGGCCGCGTACCGTGCTTTTATCAAGGAGGATCCAAATCGCCAGTTACCACCGGACGTCGTTCATGCCTTCGTCAGTGTACGAGTAGCAGCCGAAGAGCTCTACTCATCAACTCTAGCTAAGAGTGCCCTTGCTAGCGATCCTGACGCGGTTGCAAAGGATGTATCAAAACAAGAGACCGTACTTGTACACGAGCAGAAATGTCTTACGGCCGAACGAACGGGAGAACCCTCAAAGGCGTCGGATGTAAGCATGCGGAACCGGCCGTTAGTGGCGCGAAGCTGTTATCCGTCTCCCGATAGTTCACCCCCCTCGTTCCCGATACCCGTTCTCAACGAATCCTTCACGGACGAGAGTGGGGATAACGAAGATAATTCACTTCCAACTCTGGTTGGTCGTAAAAGGCGTTTGTCCTTTTCGGAGTACCGCACCACAGCGTTCGAGTCGATCACGAGGTTCGTGAAACGTCCTCGGTAGGCTGGTCTTTTATGTGTTTCCTCTCGCTTCCTAATCCTGTAATCTTCCCCAGTTGTTCATCCTCTGTCAAAACCTATCTGCCGTCTCCAACGACGAGGGCAGACGAATTTTCAGAGAATGATCAGATGATGTCTTCCGTCCTGATCTCCCAGGGCTTTAGCCCTAAAGTACACGAACGACGTCTTTCTAATGCAGACGCTGTCGGGGTGCCAAAGGGGCCGCAGGATTCAAAAGCCCAATTACGCCTTCACACCGTTTCAGATACGCTCCCACCTTCCAGAATGGAAAACGAACAATCGATTGATGAATGGTTTAAAGTCAACTTTGACGCTTTATTCGTCCTCCCACCGCCAGCCGATGTCGGCGAACCTGACCTTTCGACGCAATGGGAAGTTGAGTTATTCAATAACTATATATTACCTAAAAACCCTCAGGAGACTCTTACCCCTTGTGAGTCCTCGTTTTTCTTTTGTTACTGTAGCGGACGTTCGACACTTTTACTAGCCATCCAAGACTACCGAATATCGTCATCTAATGATCTGTCTGCGCTTGACGACCTTCTACAATCTCTCGAAAGTGATGGATTTGTCACTCCACCGGAAATGATAGGGCTGCCAATAGCGGGCTCTGTCTCTGGCTCTGCGTCTTACGGCCCACCGCTGCTACCAGATCTTTCACAGTCCGTTGGCTGGACTGCACTTCTCAGTAACTCTTCAGAGTCTATGAGTAATCCTGTATTTTCTCAATCCTGTTTCACATCTGCACTATCAGAGATCAATCTCTCTATTTTACAGCTTCCGCAGGCATGGACCATGGCTGTTTCATGAGCTACCTGACTAGGATGTTATTACTGGCATTTCTGGCATGTGGACTCTTAATATTGTTGTGTTGTCATTTGTTTGGTTCTGTAGGGAAAGATCAGGTGGTACTATTGTGTATATCCTTATTATGTACTTGTGGTTGGCTTTGCTGACAGAGACCTTGCTGTATGGAAAAGAGATTTTTCTGATGAATCCTGGATGTATGTTATGCAGAGTGTACCTTGAGGGATCAGACTAAGGCTTGATGGCAGGATGCTCACGAAGAGGTACAACTCAGCTGGTTGAGGACAAAGACTATATGTTTGAAGGAACGGCAAAGGAAACGTCCGTTCAAGAGAACGGGTGGAGACTATATGCTTTAGAAAGCGGACTGAGGGACAAAGGACTGAGGATCACTCTAGAGAGTGAGCTGAGGAGGACTCAAGAATACACTAGATTGCGCAGATTGAGAATGGAGAAAAGTACAGGAGAGATGACCTTTATATACAAAGGAATGCGCAGCATGGAATCATATGGAAGGTCAAAGAAGGATGACAAAGTCCAGGTTGAATCGGACATAGTGTAAGTACAAATGACTCCCTAGGGTCAAAGATGAGTAAGGAGTCCGAGTTGGATCGGACAACGAGTAAATGAATATGACTAAAGGGAACAAATGTAAGTCATAGGTAGACCCGCGACAATGAAGAAATGTTCATAATCATAATAGTACATGCCAAAGACAGGGGAGTGGCGAGGACAACAAACGGAGAGGAAAAAGATGTGCGAGTAAGGGGAATAAATTGTAACAATGTACAACTACTGTCAGTGTACTAATGTTGCAAAATAACAAGGTGTGTCAAGTCTGGGTTCTCTGGATGGAAGTTCAATTGGAAACATAGGGGTAGGAGGGACAAGGGGACAGAGGTGGACTGGAGGTCTGACAAAGATAGGACAGAGGAGGACCAAAGGTCTGACAGAGGATAGAGGTGAACAGGACAAGACTCTCAATGCAGGACTTACTGTAGAGGGAGGGAGACTAAGTCAACATTTGTGCTAGAGAATACAGGATGGACATACAGACTTATATACTATGGTCAGACTAGAGTCCAGGAAAGGATCAGAGGAGAAAAGACATGGTAAGGGAAGGGGAAGGGTTGTACCATATGGAACAAAGGGTCCAGGATGGTGCATAATATATGGACAGAGTAAGAGTTGTCCATTGCAGTGTAGGACAAGGGTAGTTGGGCTTGCTGTACTGTAGAACCATACTTTTATTATTATTATTATTGTCCCTTTTAAAGCAATGTCTCTATGTGGGATATGCTATCTAATTATTGAGACCCCAATGTCCCCTCACCTGAGTCCAGTTGCATGAATGCCCTAATGTAAGGTCATCCCCCATCAGTCCACCATTCCTACTGGCTATTTTAGATGCCACAACCCTCCTAGAAGCCATAACTGTTAGCTACTGCATGATAGAGTGGTAGTTGGCATGTACTTTATGGTTGAGCATGTACAAAAAAACCAGTGGGCCTGTCATACTGTACAAGGAGAGTAGTGGAGAACCCATACTTTTTATCTACCACACAGCACATGTGATTCTCATATTACATGTGCCTCATATATCTATACTTAATGGCTCTTGCCAGATAGCTCAGACAATGAAGCAGATACAACAATCCAGCCTAGGACAAGGGCTAGATACAAAGAGGACAATGATAAACAATGAAGGATGACTGGAGTCTGAGGGTGACTGAGTTGAACAAGACATGGCAACCTATTAAGAACAACATGCCCTCCTACCACTTGTACACCTTGTGGGTGGTGGAGGGGTGAAAGAGCTGTTCAACTCCTTGACAGGTTAGGAGGAGGATGGGCAGGTGGTGGGTCACTGTGGGTGGTGGTGTTGACAGAGCTGTTGGGCCTGTTGCATATTGGAAACAACAGGAAGGTATGTAGGCAGCAAGAGAGTGCTTGACCAGGTCATTCAGCTCCTAAAAGGTTGGAAGGATATGCAAGTAGTGTTGATAGAGCCATTGGGCTCTCCCACATATCACTGATGTCAGGAAGGCATGCAAGTGGTAGAGGGCATGTTGACCTGGCAGTCAGCTCCTTCAGCTCTAGATGGATCATGGGTTGGAACTTGGAAAGGTGACAGAGGACTCCAAGCAAAAAGCTTGAAGCCACAAAACCAAGTAGCACACAGTACATCATAGATAGTACTTTGTGGCAGCCATAGAAACCACTAATATCAGCTATAGTGACTACAAAATGCTATGAAGTATTGTTTTATGGGTAGTGAGGTGAAAAAGGAATGATATGATTGCAAGAAACCTGCTGTTATTACTGGTGGGGGTTAGCAGGGACTGTCTGACATATCTAACAAATGGCCAGAGGTAGTCTCTTGTGAAAATGCCCTCAATTACTTGCCTCATATATACATTGCATAGTGTGAGGCATCCCAATTCCCCTGGTATGTACTGTCAGTGTCATTTCATTATCATGGACTCAACTAGGAGTCAGGGACTGGCACAACAGCACTACTACTACAATGATAGTACTGAAGACAATGTTTGCCACAGCCCAGCCAATTAGGTATTCACTGTGTAACTCTAAGGTTGGCATCTGGCAACAGGTATGAAAAAAAAAAACTAATACCAGAAGTGAAATTCAGGTGGATGTCTGCATGGTTGTCAAGGAACAATGCACCAAGGGTACACAGGTAATTGTACAAGTTTGTGCAGGAGTGGTGGCACTCAAAGCATACTTTCGTGAATGGTCCTAGACGTCGCGAATTGTGCGACCTACTCGCGTCACGCCTGTGCGACATTGCAAACGGCTCCTCAGCCACTTGAGCTCCTCGTGAACCTCCCATAATATCCGGAGTCTTCCTAACAAGTTGAAGTTGTAGAAGGATGTTATTGAAGCAGTGAGTTCACTGTCCAAAGTTGACGCAAAGAGTTCGTCGCGCGCCGATCACGGAACGAACGACGGAATGGTTATCGCCATATCTCTTAAATCAGAGATGAATTAAATTGTCGAAAGGTGAACGACAAGGCGACTGGAATGGGGGGCAGTTCCTGATCGCTCGTTATACCCGACGGCGTGGACAGTGAACTGATATCTGAGAAGGAACAACTGCGATTCTCAGAGTCCGAAGAGGACAAGTAGGACGATGTTGAAGAGTTCCCTGACGGTGAGGTGCCTCGGCAAGCATTCCGCGTTCGATAGGGGGAACGTCGCGGCAGTAGGGCTGTCTTCCGCCTCCCAAGAAGCTCACCCGCGTCAAGAGTGATCGGGGGAGGTAGCAATGCAACAGGTTTTGACGTGGGGTCGGGACTTCGGAAAGTTCTTGAGTTTGACACGGGGGCACGGATAATGGGGTGACGTTGAACAATATTCGCTGGTTGGCGGTATGTGGAAACTATTAGGGATGGGTGAGGGGCGCGGGATGGTACAACAGTAATGGCGACGGTCGCGGCGCGCGTTTGAAAATTGGGAAGTCCCCTGGCGCGTGCTTCATCTCGCACATTCAGCCGAGAAAATATCTCAACCAACTCGTCAATGCTAGTCAAGGGAAGGAGTGGTGGTCGACCACACGACGTACGCCTCCATTCCGGCCTGCTGAAATGAATAGGGCCAACTTTGCACGGGAACGGATCGTAAAAGCAGATAGGCGGATAAGACGATGGAAAGGCGTGAGGTGGGGAATATGACGTAAAAGCATCTTTGGCCACTTTCCGTGAAATTTCTATCTAGCGGGAATAAGAATGCTATTTTTGGTAGCATTAAACGAGACTATTTACCTTGATTGCCGCCTCCAACGAATCCACTCCTGAGGTTTTAGGAGCTTTCGAACTAGGTTCAACTACATGACTTTCCATGCGCTCGTGTGGTTTGTCCAGTGGTTTCGTTACCCCTTCGCATGTCGGTTTCTTTTTCAACACCTTGCCGTCCCTTCTGGTACGACTACGGCGGTTCTGAAACTGGGCAGGGGCCAATTCGATTCGTCATGTGAAGATTAATTGGACGAGTCAGAAATCTCACCCATACATGAATTTGCCTGTAGTGCATATTTGATTTCTTGGCGAGGTATACCTTGTCCGCATGCGTCGGGAAAGGGTTTTCATTGAAAAATTGCTCTAAAAATGGAACGTAGTCCTGTCAAGTACATCAGCAAAGGTAGGACAGTATGATGGAAATACCAACATGGTTAAAGAGAGGAGAATTCCCTGGGATTGCCAAGGTCGTTTTCGAGACTTGCCTGATACGCTGTATAATCTCCTCTTTCCATTGCTCCAGGCGACGCAAGTAGACTTCTGTAAAGGTAGATGCAACCTTTCCCACTAGCAGATCAGGAGACGACGCCAATGTGACAACCGGAAGTTCCTCGATCTTGCGACATGCCATAACGATGGACTCCTGAATACGTCGTCTGAATTCTCCCGCGTTAACTTCATAAGTGCTGCTAATTGCAACAGCAACATCATGGCTGAGACCTGTGTCAAGAAGCGAGGATAACAGAGGACGCGGGGCAGGTAACTTGACCGAATCAATCACAGCAGGAGCTGTGATTGATTGACTGAGCGGACGATATGCTGCGGTGGTTTCTATCATGTCATGTACGATGCGGAGTGTGTGTTGTACTGAGGCAGTGATTCTGTCCTCTGACTTGGAGCACATGAAAGCAAGCTAAGGAAGAGACGAAGGCTCTCATGCCATGTCTCCTTCGTGCTTACATCACACAACTATTCAATGTCCGCATTGTCTACAATGCTGCAAACCTCATGAGAGGTTTCTCTTGTCCACTCAACGCGCATACTCATGGAGGACGACTTGACACGAAGGCTGCTCTTTGCAGAGAACGACCTCCTAGCCGCTTTGGGGGGCGATATACAGATGCTCACCTCATATAGTCAAACATGGTCTACGCTTCCAGACGCCTTACACACAGCATCGCAGACCGGAAGCGTTGGCCATGAAACATTCTACCTCGCTCATTTCGTTGCTTCCCGTATTGCGAATCTTGCCGGGTGTTTCCTCGACATAAGATGCGAAGAGGAATTCTCTACAGCTGCATTACAGAGTGACTGCGATGCTATGCTCCAACGAATGGCCACCTTAGATCTCAACGCAAATACGGAATCAATGAGGCCGAGCACTGTACACCGTACCCGCTCTCCGTATTCCAACATACTGGTTTCTGACGTGGAGAGCTCATCACCTTCGTTTCTCACCTCTGCACATCGATGGCTGGTGGATAACTTGCATAATCCCTACCCTACTGCGGAAATCAAGGCTCGGATTGCAGCTGCCGCATTTTGTCGGGCCTCTTCCGTCAATTCTTGGTTCATCAATGCTCGTCGGCGGATTGGTTGGACGACCCTGTGTCGTGAGCGTTTCTCCAACTGTAGGGCCGATATGATTGATGCCGCTTATCGCGCCTTTGTGGAGGACGATCCTCAGCATATGCTGCCTCCTGACCTCAGGCACTCCTTCGTCGCGATGAAGGTTGCAGCAGAGAACCTCTACCCATCCACCTTTACCAGGGGCTCCTTCGTGGGAGGTTTGGATGCCATGGTAAAGGACGTGACGGAACACAAAGAATTTAATGTGGCTGGAAAACACTGCCAAGTCGGGGGAACGAACCTTGTGATAAAGGTATGGGTGATTTGGACAGGATCCTACATAGCTAATGGAGGAACTTGTAGACGTCTCGGGATCCATATCCTTCGCCTGATCGGTCCATCGCAGCGTCCCCTGTACCTGCACTTGACGACTCCCTAACGGATGAGAGCGAAGAGGAGGATGTTTCACCCCCAATCATCGCCGGCTGTAAACGTCGTCGGTCATCTATCGAACCAGCTGATCAGCCTCCTATTATTGAGAGGACCATCAAACGTTTACGGTACGTTTCTCGATTCCCGCCACAGTTGGATATTCTCAGTTTTTCTTTCGTAGCACCTCCGTGACCTCTCAAACGTACCTCCCTTCTCCATCTGCAAGTACAGATGGTGTTGATGTGCCATCGTACAATGGCTCCCCGGAACTTGACTCTATCCATTCCACGGATCCTGGAGTTACAGGAGTCCTACCGTCCCGCGAGCGACGTCTCTCTGATATGGATGATGCTGGGACACTGAAACAGCCACGTGTTTCCATGGTCCCCCGTCCCCTTAGCATATCAGACCCTTTACCTAGCCCTAACATGGGAAGTGAATGTTCCATCGATGATTGGTTCAACACCGATTTTGACGCTTTGTTTGCTATTCCGCCTCCGGTCGAGGCTACTGAGCCAGATTTTTCCTCGTCGTGGGAGGTGGAACTGTTCAGAGATTACAGAATACCCGGAAATCCGAAACATACACTGAGATGCCCACCTGCTCGTGAGTGCCTGCATCCACCCGCTATGTTGTGACCAATTATTGAAATACGTAGTAACCGCAGATACTCATACATCAGCAGGCAGTGACCTATCTGAATTTGATAGCCTGTTACAATCCATTGCAGGTGATGTCTCGGAGATTATCCCATCGCCTGGTCCCTACATGTTATCTTTTGATTCATCAATACCCGACGCTTCGTCTATAGATTGGACGTCACTTAGTGGCCCGGACGCGTATCAAGCTCGCATCCATTCCACGTCCTCCCAATACCCCGTGGACGCTCAGTCTCTATCGGAGATCGACCTCTCTATGCTACAACTACCCCACGTTATACCCTCAGTCGGCTCTCCAGCTAATTCTGCGTCGAAGCAAGCCAAATTACACCAATTACATGTCATGCAAGAGGCTATTCGGCGGATAGTGCAAGAATTAGAGTCAGAAGGCGTCATAGTGTGAGCGGAACTTCTATCAGCCAAATAACTGTGTTGACCATTCATGAAGATGACATTAGCAAGAATCTGTAATGCAATTTACGCAAGCTCGCATCTGCAGAACTCGTTGCATATCATTATTTACATATGTATTTTCCCTTTCTTTCTCCTTGCACTTGCATGTCTGTATTGATGCTCGCATGTCAACCGCATCCTTCCCAGTCATCGATATTATTCTTATCTCCTTTGGACTACTAATGTCATTTAAAATGTTAATATCAGGGCAACACGTATTTCGATCGGCTAAGGAACGGCAGCGAACTAGTGCCTCTCTGATACGGGCCCATCTTCCACCTTCCATCTACCCACTTCTCGCATGGCCTCCTCGTCGCCTACCTGAAGATGCGGTGCGTCCAATAGTGCACCAAGCATCTGCCAAGGATCCTTGCCGCCGCCGTATCGCAGAATCTCTGCCTTGTACTTTTCTCCCAGCTCGCGATTCAGTGGCTCGGTCGAGAAAACCTTTCGCCAGACGTGCGACGCAATCGCGCGGTCGAACAAGTACGAGTAATACGTTGCCCCATAGCCATACAGATGGCCGAACTGGGTCTGAAAGGACGTTCCTACTGCATGAGGGATGAGGCCACGAGTGTTGTACAGGTTCGCCAGGGTGGCCGTTGAGTCAAACCCTGGCTCGAGAACGGCGGGGGAGTGGTACATCTGATCTAGTACGGAGAGCAGGATAGTGCCATGCGTGTCGATGAAGGTGCACGGATCTTCATGGTGGTTTCCGGTTCGACTTAAAATCGAGGGGCCATCTGCTTCGAAGAGGGATAGAACTTTGGGTGAATTGAGAAAGCATTCCATAAGTATGGATGGCAGCTCCACGAAATCCGTCGCGCAGCGGGTACCTGCTACGTTGTGATACTCTGTTCGACCGATCATGGCTACGACATCAACGTCAATGGTGCGGGTGATTCAGATGCAGCAAAATGACCTACAGTGCATGGCGTGACCCATCTCATGAAATAGGGTCTGCACCTCGTGCCATTCCAGGAATGTGGGCCCTCGAGCAATCGTGGGACGAGCGAACTCACATAATAGGACGACCAAAGGAAGCTGATATTCGCCATGTATGCCGCGCAGCTTGTGTCGCTTAATGGCTTCGAAACTCCGTGAAGGAGCGAGGAACTCTTCGGTACCTTGGACAGCGAGGTCTCCGCTTTCATCGTCATCGTCAGTCCGTCGGGAACAGCGGACTGTGTAGTGGGCTGCGCCACACGACTTCCCGTTCCGAGCGAAAAGGTCGGCGTATATCCATCCAATGACGCCAGCGTCCCCGTCTACTACTTCGAGTTTGTGAACATCAGAATGCCAGACTTCCCCAGAGGCAACTTCAGTCGGTCGCAATGATATACCATATAAATGTTTGAAGAGCCGCGACAAGCCCATAAAAACGCGTCCGAGGGAAAGAGGGGGTAGTGGTACGGGAGGCTCTGGCGGTTCGGGAGGGCAATAAAAAGATCTATCCCAAGCTTGTATAATAGGAAGTGTCCGAGTGTTGAGGTGTGATTGTTTCCGCGTTCTGAGTGTGTGCAAAGCACTGCGAGCATGGACGGCTGTTCGATCCAAAGATGTATCCAAGAATTGTCGGACGTTCTCTGGGGTTGCAGAATCCACGTCAGGATGGATAAAACGGACGTCAAAAGTAGCGTACCGGGTGTTTTCGCCATCTTGTCGTTGAGCGTCATACCAGCAAAACTATCCCATCCAACAAGTCGGGCCAGTTCTGCGCGTGCATGCAACAGTCGCTCTAAGCATTCTATCTGTCGCTGACTACTGGCATGTGCAGCCATGTAGAGCTTTTGTCGCGGGGATTCGTTGGGAGCAGATGTCATGATCATATACGCTTGGTGAGAACCAGGATATACATGAAGACTTTTTTGAGTGGACCATGCTTGACGACGGAGCCTTGCGCCCAACCCCTCGTCCTTCAGACCATCCAACTCGGACGGTTCGATCGCCGCTGGGGGACGCGGAGCAGACGCCTGAGTGACGAACTCGTGGCCAAGGGTGAGAATTTCGGAAGACAGGGAAACAAAACGCTCTCTTTGTTCCGGGGGCAAATTTATGGCGGACTTCTCAAAGTCCCTCCAGAAAATCATGGCTGTCTGAAGAGCCTCCTGGCTGAGAGACCGAACGATTTCAGGGTCGTGCAGAACGACACGCAGGATCTGCAATGACATGAGCAGCCACCAGGAAGAGGAGGCGTCGACTCGCCTTGTAGAGCCCAACGTGGGTGTTGAGTATGTTCATGTACTCGCAGAGTTTCTCGTAGCTGTTGTTGGCGCACTGGACCCATTGGGGGTCGGGATGGGCGTTTCGGAGCAGTTCTGCGAGGTCGATGACGCCGCACAAGAGGTCGCTGAGCCTGTCCAGGTTCTTGACCACCCTGAAGAGCTCGCGTCGTGACTGGTCGGCGCGTAGGATGCGTTCCGTCAACAGCTGTGCGCGCGCGAGAGTGGACTC
>JBBPTA010000463.1:0-14063 GCA_038093915.1 Boletellus aff. emodensis
TCGCTGGTTCCGTACCCATTCCCCACTCTATGTCGTAGGTGTCACATTGTGGGAAGTACGGAGAGTACGCACGAGCGAGCCTACCTCGTCTGACCACCACGCCCGACCTGTGAGAGGGGGAAGCAAGTACTCCATGCGTGTGTGAACGTCGATCGCAATGACGCGTAAATCTTGATTGGGAGGGGAGGTCACTGCACCTTGAATGGCGAGCACGCGAGGGCCGAGATTAATGGAGTAGATGCTGAACTTTTCATACTCAAACTGGTGGAGAAGATGCAGAGTCAACTTTGGTTTCTCTGCCACGCTCAACGAGTAGATCAAACTAGCAACGATGTCAACATGTGGTTTGCTGGATGCTAACGATTCTCGAGCTCACGTTTGTGTTATTCCCTCCCTTGCAACGTTCTGGACGACCACGCATGCAAACGGGCGACCCTTGACGTCGACGGCCGAAATGCAGTTAAAATACTCTAGCTTTCCTCGTTTCTTGTTGTAGAGTATCTTTCCATCCGAGTTACCATCTGTGTGCAGGTCATAATAACAGACTCTATCGGGAAACTTGACCAACAGAAATCGACCCAAGGCCAAATAGTCACGGATGAATCTGTCCGTGCATCGTATCTCTCTTCGTTTGGGGATCGGCATTTCGCTGTTTTGGGTGGCACTACAGTGCCGAATGTACCAATCCACTCGAAAGCTACGGATGATCATACTCTCCAGATCATGTGCGGATTGGGAGAGGAATGGACCAGGAGGGTGGAGAAAGTCGGCGTTACGATAGGCGTCGGACCATACGTCCCTCAAGCGACTGATCTGATTGAAATATGAAGATACCTGTAAAGGGTATGTACTCGGGCTCGATACTGGAAACGTGGACTCACCATACGCAATCGAAGGATGTCTGAAATGTCGAGGTAGAGGAACACAAGGAACAATACTTCCGGTGGGAGGTGATCGAAAGAGGCCGCTGGGACCGTCTGTTCCGATGGTTTGTCGTCCGGGCGGGTCGACATTGAGCGTCGATTGCGTCTGCAGAAGAAGACCATGGCCCCTTGCTCGGCGAGGCTGGAATGACCTCTACCATGTATTGGTGCGGAGATTGAATCGTGCCGCCGACGCCGCGTGCCGAGACACCCCCTATTTCCTTCTTGTGACGCGCATTTGCCTCGTCTCGACCCAGCGTAGGCTTTCAAACTCGTCCTCACGCGCTGCTTGCCAGTAGGTCGTGCTTGTGCACACGCGTCACGCACACCCCATCCCACCTTCATCCGTCCCAGGCTCGCCCCCACCCCGTCGCTTCCCGGTCTCTCTCAGCGTATTCACGCGCATGGTCTGCCAATAGTTCCGTCCGTCTGCAAGCCGAATCGTGCTCGTGTATGTGTGTTTTGGCATCATCTCGCCCAGCTTGCTCACCACTACGGTCTGCCAGCAGACGAGCCGCCCGCTCGTGCACCGTGCGCGTGAAGTGTGCTCACTCGCCTTCATCATATCTCGCTGTCGCTGTCGCGTGCCCTCCTGCCTCCTCTTGCCACGTGTTTCCAGGTGGTACCGATACCGTGGGTACAGCTAAGGTACTAGTGTTCAGGTTCAGCGCCCGTACTTGCACTGTCACACTCACAGTGTCACACCCTCGTGCCGCTGGTGTCACTACCATGCATGTTTTGCCGCACGGGCGCCCGCACACTCCCATACACTCCCAGAAAGTACGCAAATGTCCAGAGGAGCCTTCAAGCGTCTGGCGGTGGATATTCCGTGACGAGCACCGAGTGCGACCAGCAAAAATGGGGAGCGGACGAGGCGCTCCGCAGGTCGTATTTGCGGATCGCAGGCCCATCTACGCAGGGTGGTCGAACGGGGAGGACCGCGCTCTCGGATCACAAAGGATGATCGTTTTATTTAAGTACCTCTCCATTGTCCTCACGTCTGCACGACTCGGAGGTCCGCCTGATCGGGTGGACAAAAGTATGTTGAGGTCGATGAGAATCCACGTCACATGGGGGCGACCTCTGTTCGAGCGTCCCACATGCGTAGCGATGCGATCGCGTGATCCAAATGAACTGCATTGACTGTCAAGAGTTGAGTTGCTGGTCTGGAACAAACAATAGTTGGTGCGTACCCTTGGCGCGATTTCGGTGCCCACATCCCTTGTTCACGCACACGATACGTCGCATGGGTTCCGCAAGAGGGCCGGGCACTCGAGCATGACTGGGGCACAGACAAACGAATTAGTTTTTCTCGCACTCGGATGCAGCGTGCACTCACAGGAAAATTGGGGTTCCGTCTCGCTGACGCGTCGTGGGCACAACAGGGCCAGTGCTCGCGCTCGGTTCGGGCAAGGACACCAATGGATGTTCTTTACTTCCTTGCCGCCACCAGAGGTAAAGTCGATAGCCCAGACGGAACATTTGAACGCCTCTACCTGGAAGCTAAAAGAATATTGATCTCAGACAAGCGAACCAGGAAACAACTGTGCACGACAAACCGTGACGGAACCTCCAGTACGTCACAGATAAGTTGAGACTTGGAAACGTGGCATATGCATGATGAAGTCCACCTTGTCTGGGCACATCGCCGTACCCGTAAGAGAAGGAAGTGGATGCTCTAGGTGAATAGTCATCCAGCACGACAGCACGCTAACCTTGATCGGGAGCGGCATAGCATGAACAATAATTATGCGAGGACCATGGCCGACGAGGCGGACGTTGAATGTCTCGCGTGCGAGCACATGAAGTCGGCTTTAGGGCGTTTCCCCACGTTGAGCAAATACATCGGGAGGCAGGAGGGAACGCGACAGCGACAGCGAGATATAATGGAGGCAACTGAGCGTGCTTCATGCGTACGGTACACTAGCAGATAGCCCGTCTGCTGGTAGACCGTGGTTGTGAGCACACTGGGCAGGATGGTGCCAAGACACACACACGTACACGATTCGACTTGCAGACGGCGAGTAGAACTGTTGGCAGACCGTTCGCGTGAACAAGCTGAGAGAGACGATGGGGTGGGGGCGAGCCTGGGACGGATGAAGATGGAATGGGGAGTGGGCGCGACGCGTGTGCTGGCACAAGGATGACCTGCTGGCAGGCTATACTCGCGCTGGATGGGATGGTGCGGAGAGGGCAAGGTTGTAAGCCTGGGTACCGCTCGTACGACAGGACAAGGCAACGATAGCAAGGGCGAGACGAGGCAAGATGAGCACACGCTCTGAGAGCGTCACAAGATCAAGGACCGCAGTACTGAGCACTCGGCACGAGCATTGGCGGCACGATTCAATCTCCGCACTAATGGTGCTCTGACTCCTTCGCCAAGCGTGGGGTCATGAATCATGATCTTCTTCTGCAGACGCAATCGACGCTCAACGTCGACTCGTTTGAACGACAAACCACCGAAACAGATGTTCCCAGCAGCCTCTTTCAATCACCTCCCACCGGAAGTACTGCTCTATGTATTCCTCTACCTCGACATCCCAGACATCCTTCGACTGCGTAGGGTGAGTGCGCGTTTCCAGTATCGGGCCGGAGTACACACGCTTTACAGGTATCTTCATATTTCAACCAAGTCAGCCGCTGGAGGGACATATGGTCTGACGTCTATCGCAATGCCAACTTCCTCCATCCTCCTGGCCCGTTCCCCTCTCAGTCTACACATGACCTGGAGAATGTGATCGTGCGTAGCTTCCGAGTAGACCGGTATCTTCGGCTCTGTAGTGCTACTCAAAACTGGAAAATACCAATCCCCAAACGAAGAGAGATTCGATGCATGGACAGGTACATCCACGACTATCTGGTCTTTGGACGATTTCTGTTGGTCGAGTTTCGTAACAGTATTCGTTATTATGACCTAAATCCCGACGGTGACTCGGACGGAAGGTTACTTTACAACAAGAAACAAAGAAATCCAGGGTATTTTAACTGTGTTTCGGCCATCGACGTCGAGGGTCGCCCATTTGCGTGTGCGGTCATCCAGAATGTTACACGCAAGGGAAAAACACAGACGTGAGCTCGAAATTCGTTGGCATCCAGTAGCACACGTTGACATCGTTGCTAGTTTTATCTACTTGTTAAACGTGGGGAAGAAGTCTAAATTGACTCTGCATCTGCTCCACCAGTTTGAACACGAGAAGCTCAGCATTTACCACGTTACCCTCGGCCCTCGCGTGCTCGCTATTCGAGGTGCAGTGACCCCCCCTCCGAATCAAGATTTATGTGTCATTGCGTTCGATGTTCACGCACGAACGGAGTACCTGTTTCCTCCCCTCACAGGTTCTGCATGGTGGTCGGATGAGGTAGGCTCGCTCGTGTGTGCTCCTCATAATTCCCACAATCTCACACCTAGGACCTTGAGGGGGATTTGGTGCGGGATGCAGCACAACTCACGTGCATTTCGACGTCAACGCATCTCCTCCTGTCCAGGGAGTTTGTCGCTCGAGACACCCAGGCGCGTTGGCCATGCACAGTCTTCAATGCGTTTGCTCTTCCAGATCCAGATCCAGATCCAGATCCACACGTGAGTTCAACCAATCTCAGACACTCACACTACGGTATCATCCCCGGTGGTGCATACAATGCCGGTCTTCTTCACGACTCTATCATTGGGCCGTCCACCGGGGATACCCTCATCACTGTGCATGTCCATCCCAATGCTTCCAACACAAAATACGGCATCCTCCGCCTTCAACGGTTGGACAGTGGCGACGCGGTTGGCACGATCACCCTCGAATTGCTCGGCTCGCTTTCCTACCAAATAGAATCTGCATACCCCTCCTTCAACGGCGTTGGTCGCGCGTTTTACATGCGCACCAGACACTCAGAACGGATGGTTGGGGCACTCGAGTACGACGTGCGCACCAATAGCCGTCGGACGGATGACAAGTCCGAAGAGGCGGCCGCTAAGGTCGTTGATCACCCTTGTGTTTTGCTACTTCCTTCTTCATACACATTCTGGCACTATGATTCTTCTGTTGGCCTGACAGGTCTACTTCCTGTCAGGAAGGGAGATGGTGTGATTCACGTTTTCGATCTCGCTGTGTAAGAGGTTGCTCCCTTTTTCCTCTACCCGCAAACAACGAAACGATTGACAAAAATAGTTGTTCCACTACGTCCCATCGTATATGTACATTGATAAGCACGCTCGGTGAATGCACCTACTAAGTGGCTTCGGTAGGGAATGTAGGCCTTCGCAACCTGCAAAATTATTGCATGATTATGAGCAGCGTGAACGGAAGGGATGACGACCATCGACTGACATGCAACGGTCAGCTCAGGTGGGTGATACGAGTTAAGGGCGAAACTCACCTCAATCGATGCACACGAATAGAGCAACGAACCGACGTGCTTCTGAGGCTAAGAACAAACGTTATCAATAGATCAAGCTGATCGTCATGTTAGGGAGACAAACAAGCAAGCACCAGAAATAAAGAGCTTGATGCCGTGTCACAGATCAAGAAAGGAACGATGAGCTAGAGTGGTTTAATCCGAGCCCTATGTCCGGTCCGAACCAACGTTCAGAACCAAATGCATCCGACAGATCAGGACGGCAGCTGACAGAAAATGTGGGATTTTGGCCGGGTTGAGGGTTTGTCTGGCATGCGTGCATGAGTATCCTCGAGCCGTGTTGCCCGCCGCCAACTGATGCGGATGGACAATCTTTTCGCCGCTCTATGGATGGCCACCCCCAGCTATCAGCGATCGGCTAGTTTGACTTTCATGCCTTTCTCCGATATGCTACCCCAAGGATGACATCTTGCAGCAACAGCCGTGCACAATTCCACCGGCAACTGACATTGCACCGGACGTATGACCACCATCAATCGTCGAAGCTTCTCGCGGCAGTTGTTGGACGCTCCACTGGGTTTGCTGACAGCCATGTCTTGTTTAGGCAGTGGCACAGGAGACCCGATTTCGACGCTAGTGTGCGAGAGTGCAGAACGGGAGAGGACGGTGGTCGAGGGAGCGCGAGAGATAGGGATAGTGGAGGTGAGAGGGAACGATATACAGTCTTAGAATACGACTAGTGTAACCCGCCGATGAACTTTGTGAGATGAGGCGAAAGAAAGTGAGGGCACAACGTACACACACGAGACACACTGGGAGAGATAGTACCATGACACCCCGAGCGCGATATGAAGCCACGACGGCGAGACGGGCAAATGAGTGAGAACGCAGCGAGTGCTAGTGAGCATGGGTACGACAGGCGCACGAGCACAGTTCGTCTGCTGGTGGCCCGTGCTCGTGAACACGCTGGGATAGATGGGAGAAACGGCGAGGTGGGAGTGAGCCTGGGACGGACGAAGGTGAGATAAAGTGTAGGCGCGAAGTACGACCAAGACAGTGCGGCTACTGGCGCACCGTGCTCGCGAGTACGCTGGGTGCCAGGACTGGATGGAGAAGGCGAGGGGCAAAGTTGTGAACAGACTGGGTGCCAGCCGCACGACGGGACCGGGCAATGATGGCGCATAGGCGAGGAAAGCGTGCTCACAAGTACGGGCCCACGAGCGGACAGCGTCTGCCAGCGACCAGTGCTCGTGTGCACGCTCTCCAAACTCGGCCGGCGACAAAGATGCGGGAACTTGGAGTGACGGCCGCAGCAAGACAGGGCCAAGACGGGATGGGGGTGGCACAATTCAATCTCCACACTAATAGTGACTCAATATTTGCCAGCCTTGCCGAGCAAGGGGCCATGATCTTCAAGTTCTGCAAGCGCAAGCGACGCTCAACGTCGACCCGTTCGAACGACGAGTCGAAACAGATAGCGTCACTGGGCCCCTTCGACCATATTCCACCGGAAGTATTGCTCCGTGTATTCCTCTACCTCGACATCCCAGACATCCTTCGATTGCGTAGGGTGAGTGCGCCTCTCCAGTATCGGGCTCGGGTACACACTCTTTACAGACTTCTTTATATTTCAATCAAGTCAGTCGCTGGAGGGTCGTATGGTCCGATGTCTATCGTAATGCCGACTTTCTTCACCCTCCCAGTCCATTCCCCTCCAAGTCTACACTCGCCCTGGAGAACACAATCGTCCGTAGCTTTCGAGTAGACCGGTACCTCCGGCGCTGTGATACTCCCCAAGACAGCGGAATGTTGATCCCCAAGCAAAGAAGGATTGTTCTCGCACATGCTCATCGCTGATTACTTTGCCTTGGGACGGTTTCTTCTGGTCCGTTTTCTTGACAGAGTTCGCTATTACGACCTAAACCCAGATGGTGGCTCGGGTGGAAAGATACTTTACAGCAAGACACGAGGAAAGCTAAAGTATTTTAACTGCGTTTCGGCCACCGGTGTTGAGGGCCGCCCATTTATGTGCATGGTCATCCAAGATATTACAAGCAAGGGAAAAGACAAACGTAAGCTTGAAAGTCAGTAGCATCCAGCAGATCACACGTTGATATTGTCATTAGTTCGATCTACTCGTTGACCGTGGGGGAAAAATCCAAATTGACTCTGGATCTCATCCACCAGTTTGAGTATGAGAGGTTCAGGATTCGCTACGTTGACCTTGGCGCTCGCGTGCTCGTTATTCAAGGTGCAGGGACCTACTTTTCCTATCAAGATTTACGTGTTATTGCGTTCGACGTTCACACACGCACGGAGTATCTGCTTCCTCCTCTAGCAGGTCCGGCTGGGTGGTCAGATGAGGTAGGCTCGCTCGAGCATACTCTCCATACTTCCAAGAATGTAACGCCTACGATAGAGGTGGGCATGGGTGCAGAACACACGACTCACTTGCATTTCAACCTCGACACATCTCCTATTCAGAGAGTTTGATGCTCAGGGCACCCGGGCGGGTTTTCCAGGCACAGTCTTCAATGCATTTACTCTTCCCGATCCAGACTTGCACGCAGGTTCGATGGATATCAAACACTCCCACCGCGGTATCATCCCCGGTAGTGTATAATACGCTGGACCTCTTTACGACTCTATCATTGAACCATCCACCAGAGACACCCTCATTACCGTGCACATGAAAAGAGTGCTGCATATGCGTCCTGAAACCTCCGATGTGGAATATGGCACCCTCCGCCTTCAGAGGCTGCAAGACGACGACGCAGTTGGCATGATCACGTTCAAATCGCTCGGTTCATTCCCCCACCAAACACGAGTCATATCTCCCTCTTTCAATGGGGTCGGTCGTATGTTTTACACGTGCAGCGAAGTGGGGCGCTCGAGTATGATGTGCGCATCAATGGTCGTCGGACGGAAGATGAACCCGAAGAAATGACCGCCAAGATCGTAGATCGCCCTTGCATTCTACGATCTCCATCTTCAAGTTCGTTCTGGTGCTATGATTCTTTTGATGGCCTGACAGGTCTACTTCCTGTCAGGGATGATAAGCAGGTGGTCCACATTTTCGATCTCGCTGTGTAAGAGGCAGCCCTTCTTGTCTGCTCTCCATGTGCACAAAAACGAAAAGATGGTAAATTAGATGTGTCTCGCTGTGCCCTACCGTATGCATTGATGGTTCCGGATTAGCTCAATTTTGGGCGTCGATGACGTACAATACTTTGGAGGACTAGGTGGGACTGTGTTGCTAGGGAATGCAGGCCTTCACAACCTGCAATGTTATTGCATGGCTATGAGCGGCGTGAACAAAGGGCATGGAAACCATCAATCAACAGCAGAACTGTGATACACAATTATCAGCTTAGGTGGGTGACGCTGGTTACGGGCAAAAATTACCTCAATTGAAACGCAAGAATGGAGCAATGAACCGAGTGTGCTGCTGAAGTAAAGAGCAGACGGTATCATAACCAACCTGGTCTGAAAGTAAGTAAGTGCTGAAAAGAAAGAACATATTACCAAGAAAGGTACCACAAGCGAGAAAGCGAGTCTCGCCGCACTCGGATGCATTGGAAATTTTGAAAGGGATGAACATGACGTCCACTCCGGTTCGGTTCAAGTCACGCTCCCCGAATATCTTGTGTTCGGAAAAAGCCGGCTGATTGTAGTATTACTTTCAGTCAGCCTACCCCAAAGTTTTGCTCCGCGCATTTCGGTATCTCATGTCCCAGACATCCTTCGAATATGCAGGGTGCGTGTACCTTGTCTCGTACATCCAGACTCCTCACAGGTGGCTTTCCATCAGAACGATGCCAGCCGCTGGAAGAAAATATGGTTCGATGCCTATCGCACTGCCGGTTTTATTCGTCCTCCCAGGCCACTCCTATCCCAATCAGCATATACGATTCGCAATAACTGGGTCAGTATCCCTACTCTCATCATATACTTGATCCCAGTCCATGCGCCATTCATCTCAATCATCAAGCACGAGACACATGGCCAATGCGTCTTGGCCATCCGAACAATCGGGGCTGCACGATGCATGCACACCCCACGCATATTGATGTTGATGGAAACCCACGTCGCGACTTGTCTTCACAGGCACCCCGCGTCCACATCATGTGGGGGCGACCTCTGTTCAAACGTCCCGTCCTGTGCGATCAGCGTCCTCCGCCATCCCCCGATCGTAGTGGGTCACCAGGGAGCTGCGCACGCCATGCGGGTCATATGTTTGAATGCCCGCTCCTCTCGTGGAAACCACACCGTAATGCACCGTGCGTGTGAAGAGTGATCTTGGCACAGAAATCGCCCCAAGGGTCTGCACCAATTGCTGTTTACTCCGGATCCGGCAGTTCAACATTTAACAGTCAATTCAATCCATTCGGACCGCACCATCGCATCGCCATGTGGAGCGCAAACAGATGAACAGATTTTTCTTGCACGAGAATGCGGCGTGGGCTTAGTACAGGAAAGTTGGGGTCCCATCTCGCTGTCGGAGGCTTTGCGTTGCCTGATTCATCGACTTTTCAACCTTGTTCGTCTCATTTGCCCTTACCCCCTACCTGCCGTTGAGGCTTGGGCGACGAGCACGTTGTGGACCGGGGATGGTCAGCACGACACAAGGTGCAGGCTGAACGGGTGACGTATCGTCACGCCGGTCTATTACTTATCGATCAGGACTGGGAAGGGCGACAACTCGCTGCAACTTCAGGCCAACCATCTTGCTTATGAAGACATGCGTTGCTGCGTTCTCTTGAAAAGGACCAGGAGACGTGTCAGTTTCTATCCGCGAGGATCTGAGCGTTTCGAGCGATACATAGACCGATTTTTCATGTGTGCAGGTAAGCGTCAGAAAATGTAATACGCAGGCCGCATTACTACTTGGGCTTGCTAAGCCTAATTGGCGTGTCAGAGTTTGCCGGCGGTCGCAGTGCGGCTTGGAAGTCATGTGTACGCCGCACCGCGTGCATGCTGGCTAGTTTGATTCCCGACTTGCCACCGGCGCTCTCACCAGCCAACACATATTCACTTCCAACCGTATGAGTTGAACCGGTCCAGCTCAAAATATGAATCCGATTGTGTATGCACCTGCCCTTTACTCATAGTTTCATGCTGAGCGTGCTAAACATGGTTTCAGGGTGAAGAAGATCACTATCCAAGGTAGGCTCGCAGCGCTGAAACCTGGTGTCACTTGAGCATTCGACTCTCGTCCTTCAGACATCAAGCTTTACACTCAAATACGGCGCAAACGCCCGCTCGCGAGACAATTCTATATCCAGTTCTCTGTGGGTGATGCCTCGTGGTCTACCAACGTGGCCAAGGAGGCAAAGGATCATACCTCCTGGAATGAGAATGTATCTTTGTGCGTGGCCTTGTCGCTTTCCACAAGTGGGAACTGATTCTTCCCAGTGATGTGGAAGAATATCAGCTTGCTTTCTTCGTCAAGGTTTTCCAGAAGCACCGCTTCGGGAAGGACGAAGTAATCACAGCCCTCACCGATACCATCGATGGTATACTGGGAAGACTGAAGGATGGCGGTGCGGTGCTAGTGTTCTCTGTGGTGCACTAGGCTGACGCGATCGCTGCGATCGGAAGTATTTGAAGGAGATCTTGGAACGGACGCTGTCGATGGGTCCAATCTGTCGCAGATGTCGATCAGGTTTGTAGTGCTTACTATGCCTCAAGCTGCCGACGGCGCTGTGGAGCCAGCTAAAGAAACCAACACTCTCCACTCCAAGCTACTGGTTACTGGTTCACCGGAAGGTATCAACGCCGACCAGTCTCAGGTTACTGATGTTGTCACTATGGCAACCGAAGGGATCAGTCAACTCGCCTCTACACCACCAGTTGTCGGTTTCATCGGTTCGGTCGTCGATAATGCTATGAATGTGGTCGAAGAGGTGCAGACATTCGAGAATACGTGGAATGTTCTGTTGGATAAGGTCAAACTGTTTAACCAGATCGTCGCAAACGTGGCCCAGGTATCTACCATCTTCGAGTCTTAATTATTTTCTGAGCGTCACATAGATTCATCCCTATGCATCTCTGGCGTGGTCCGTTATTTCATCCGCGACCCAGGCGTGTCCTGTTCATCAATATCTGTATCGTGGCTAATTGGTTGTGATGTTCTGCAGGTGCTTGTAAACCAGAAAGATCACGATGACCGGATTGTTCGTTTGGCCGGCACGATGGGCGACGTCCTTGCGTTCGTTCACGATGCTGATCCCTTGAAGGCAATCGAAGCCCACGTCAAGCCCACCACGCTCCTGATCCAGCAGGTGACGGAGTGCGCGTACTTTATCACCGAGTATACCAAACAAAAGAACTTTTGTCAGTGACCGTCGGCTTCGTAAGGGTGAGACTGACGTCAGTACATAGGGATTCGAACTGCGAAATACGCAATGTCAGATATCGACACAAGGATCACGACTTATGAGAACAAGCTGCAAGAACTAAAAGTTGCGTTCCTGGAGGGTGTAACACTACAAACCGGGGTCACGATCATTCGGATGATGAACGCTGTCGAGCATACCGGTAGGCTCATGTCCCCGATTACCACCCAGTCTCTAAGTGTGGTGAATGCAGCGGAGGCCATTGACTTGAACGATATGCCATACGCGTTCGGGGCAAGGTATGCAGAGGAGAAGGGTTGCCTACCTGGGACTCGCGAGTCCGTCCTCCACGAGATTTGTGACGTTCTTAACAGCCCCGACGAAGATGCGCCCCGGGTATGTCTTCTGACAGGCGTCGCTGGGTCGGGCAAGTCCGCTATCGCCCATTCGGTTGCTCGGCTCTATGACGAGCAGGGGAGACTTGGATCGTCGTATTGCTTCGCCAGCACGGACGTCGCGAGGCGGAATCCTCACAATTTTTTTAGTACTATTGCACGGGATCTATGCGACCACGATGTTCAATACAGGTCCGCCCTGTGGGAGATAGTCAAGGACAATCGGGCACTTCGCACGTCGTCGTCGCCATCGGAACAAGTCAAACGGCTCCTTGTGCAGCCAAGCGCACGAATTCATCCCGTGGGACCCCTCATCATTGTCGTAGATGCCCTTGACGAGAGTGGCGATGCGGATGATCGTCGACACCTCCTAGACATGCTCTCGAAACACCTCGCGGAGCGCAACCTCCCAGCCAACCTTCGCTTCCTCATCGCTACCCGTCTGGAGAACGACATCACTAATGCACTCCGCTCAGGCCCACATATCGCCCACATACACCTGGGAAACGTGTCGGAGGTCGTGATTGACGAAGACATCCACAAGTTTATCTATCATTCGCTCCAGCAGTGCACCGAGCTCAACATTCCGTGGCCTGACAGTGGTTGGTGTCGACTTCTCGTGGAGCATTCTCAGCAGCTGTTTCAGTGGGCATCTACTGCCTGCAGGTTTATTACAGGGGACAGGGCTATTGGGCTCAACTCATGTGAGCGGCTTCAACTAATCCTCGAAAGCAGTGATGGCGAAGCAATCCATCCACTTGACAAGCTTTATCGGACGATATTAGAACAACGGCTAACGATACCTGGTGCTCGGCGGCGGTTTCAGGATGTGATGGGTATTGTACTTGCCCTGCACGAACCACTATCGCTATCTTCCCTCTCTACTCTCTTCGGTAGTGATCAGAAAGTGCGAGAGATCATCAAGCCGCTTGGATCATTGTTCGACGGGGCACACGATGAAGACAAGCCTGTCCGACCACTCCATACATCATTCCGTGACTTTTTACTTGACGAGGGTCGTAGTTCGTCCTTCCATATCCAGATCTCATCACAACACTCCCTCACTCTTGGACGAGTGTTAATTGTATGCATGCGTAACAAACTCAGGTTTAACATCTGCGACCTGAAGGACTCTCGAGTGCGCAATGGTGTTGTCCCCAACTTGGCCGACCAGGTGAAGATTACCATTCCCCCACACCTTTCATATGCATGCCGATACTGGATGGACCACATACAATATTCTGAACAAACTCTAGAATTGTTGGAAGAAGTTAGTCACTTCTTCAAAAGATTTTTCCCTTACTGGCTTGAAGCCATCAGCCTCCTCTCCATGTCCTCATTATCTCCTATTCTGTCTGCTGAAAAGACCTGTATCATTCTTATGAATTGGACCAAGGTAAAATCCAGCTTGGTGATGGGTCTTAATGGCTGAATAAGAGTAATTCAAGGACATAGAGATGGCTAAGCTAGCCTCTGAGGCCCACCAGTTCATTCAAGTATTTGCTCCTGTACTCAGAGAGTCAGTTCCTCACCTGTACCTGTCAGGCATGCCACAGACACCCTCCAGCTCCCAGCTTTGCCAACTGTGGGTAGATCACCTACAAAAGCATGTCTCTATGGTCTCTGGAAATCCAGCCAATTGGCCTGCAGAGGTTCTTTTATTGCAGGGACACACAAACTGGGTCACTTCTGTTGGCTACTCACCAGATGGCACCCACATTGTCTCTGGCTCAAGGGACAAGACTATTAGGGTTTGGAATACAGCCACTGGAGAGTGTGCAGCTGGTTCATTCTGGGGACATACAAGTCCCATCAACTCTGTTGATTACTCACCAGATGGCAGCCACATTGCCTCTGGCTCAGATGATGGCACTATTAGGGTTTGGAAGGTGGCTACTGGACAGTGTGTGGCTGGTCCATTCAAGGAGCACACAGGTCATATCAACTCTATTAGTTACTCACCAGATGGCATTCATATTGTCTCTGGTTCTTGGGATACCACTGTTAGGGTTTGGGATGCAGCCACTGGAGACTGTGTGCTTGGTCCATTGGAAGGGCAC
>JBBPTA010000469.1:0-13922 GCA_038093915.1 Boletellus aff. emodensis
CCCGCCCCAGCTCCAGCCCCAGCCCCAGCCCCAGTACCTCTCCTCGCCACCATGCCTGAACTCAAAGCTGCCCTCCCCGCTGACTTCTCTGGAGAACCTGCCGATGCGGTTCGATGGATCAAAGCCATGAATGGCTACTTCAACATCAACCCCATGTATTACACCTCTGATGACATTAAAATCTTGACCACCTTGAATAAGATGAGCAAGGGACACGGAGTCTCTTTCTCCAAAATGTGGTACAATCGGATGATCAACACCACCATAGCCACCTCTGAGAAGACCTTCGCGAAGTTTACCGAAAACTTCGAATCTACGTTCTACCCCTTTGACACCAAAGCCACCGCCCACCATGAGCTCACCCGTCTTGTCCAAAAAACTACTAAGGACGATGATGGTTTTCAAAAGTACATCACCGACTTCCAGAATCTCGCAGCTAAAGCTGGTATCACTGACCAGACCACCCTCATCGACCAATTTTCCCTTGGCCTAGACCAAACCTTAGCCATTATGATCCTTTCCATGTCCACCATTCCCACCACAGTAAGGGACTGGATTGACAAAGCCAAGACGTTCCATGCCCAGAAAGCTCGTATTGCCGCCCTCAAAAAAGGACATCGCTTTCCCTCTTTGTTCACCAATCGCACCTCGACCCCTGATCCTAACACCATGGATATCGACACAGTCCATGTCTCAAAACTCACTCCCACTGAACGTGCCTGTTGCTTTTGTGAAGGCCTATGCCTTCGCTGCCAAAAGAAGGGACACAACGCACAACAGTGCCACACCTTCACCAACCAAAACCCCCGCACTACGTCTTCAACCAACCCCTTCAGGAACGGACAGCATGTGCAAGTCACCAACACCACCCCTGCTCCATCCGTCATTTCGACCCCTCTTGTCCCAAAACCCACACCCACTGCCCTTGAAACGTATATTCAAACTCTCCGGTCCTCAGGAAAGGATGAAGGAGAGGTGCTTCAAACTCTAAAGCTTTGTTTCGAGGATGGTCCTAAAGACGAGTCCCCCTCGGGTTTTCAGTAAAGGAAGTTGAACTGACGTCTCCTTCCTTAGACATATCCACTGTAATTGTAGGACTTTCCAATGAACGTACCATGCGTCTCCCTGTCCACCTTACAGCCAGATCTCAAACTGTCGAAACCTCCACCCTCGTTGATTGTGGAGCAACAAACAACTTTATCGACTCGTCCCTTGTACCTTGTCTCTGATCAGCAATCCGACGTCTTCCCCAACCTCTCAATGCCTATAATGTTGATGGAACCCCGAACCACCAAGGGACCATCAAATATGCTATCACTACCAAAGTACTTTTCCCAGACCTCACAGACGAAGTTACCTTCCTCGTCACTTCCCTAGGCTCCCCCCGTGTTATCCTCAGTATGACCTGGCTCAAAGCTCACAACCCAGTCATTGATTGGGCCACCAATACCCTCTCCCTCCAGGACACTGTGGTACCTCTTCATGAGAGTCTGCCCTGGACAGAGGAAGACGACGACCCTTACCCCCAACATATCGGCAAAATCACTCTGTCCACTCAACTCGCCCAACAGGAAAAACCTCAGGAACAAGAAGTCCCTTCCTGATGCAAGGAGTTTGCTGATGTCTTCTCCAAAAAGATGTTCAGTGTTCTTCCCCCTCACCGTCCTTATGACCACGTCATTGAACTCAAAGAGTCTTTCGTCCCAAAGATCGCCAAGATGTACCCACTCAACCCTGCTGAATGAGAAGCTTGCTGAATCTTTATTGAAGAAAATCTCAAAACTGGTCGCATCATCCCGTCAAAATCCCCTCAGGCCTCCCCTTTCTTCTTCGTCCCCAAGAAGGATGGAACCCTTCGTCCATGTCAGGATTACCGTTATCTCAACTCCCATACTATTCGGAATGCCTACCCCCTCCCTCTTATTACTGAACTCATTGACAACATGAAGGAATCCACCATCTTCACCAAATTCGACATCCGTTGGGGGTATAACAACATATGTCTCCGCAAAGAAGATCAATGGAAGGCTGCATTTATCACCCCTCTCGGACTTTTTGAACCTACAGTCATGTTCTTCAGCTTCAGCAATGCCCCTCCCACATTCCAGGCTTTCATGAACCACTCCTTCACCGACATGATTGCAGAATGCTGGCTAAAAATCTACATGGACAATATTGGTATTCATACAAAGAATGATCTCAATTTACACCATGAACGCACCAGACGAGTACTCCTTCATTTACGCGAACTCAGTCTATCACTAAAGATCTCGAAATGCTTTTTCGATGTACCCAACATGGAATATCTCAGTCTTATCATTGGTCAAGGACGTATTCAGATGGATCCCACTAAGCTCAAAGCCATAGATGAATGGAAACCCCCCACCTTGGTTAAAGGAATTCACTCCTTCCTGGGGTTTGCCAATTTCTACCACAAATTCATCCCCGGATTCTCTGATCTCGTCACCCCACTTACTCTCCTTACCCAGAAGGACGCATTATGGCAATGGACCCCTCTTCAGGAACGCGCTTTCAACGAATTAAAATCCCGTTTCTCTTCGTCCCCAGTCCTTGCCTTCCCCGACGTCTCTCACCCCTTTTCCCTCATGACTGACACATCCCTCTTGGTTGCTGGTGCAGTCCTCCTCCAAACAGATTCCAACGGAGACTTCCACCCCTGTGCCTACTTCTCCAAAACCTTTAGTCCTGTGGAATGAAACTACGACATCTATGACAGGGAACTCCTTGCTGTCATCTTGGCCCTCCAAGAATGGTGCCAATACCTCCAAGGAACGTCTCATTTGACCACTATCCTGACTGATCACAAGAATCTCTCCTACCTCAAAGACCCTCACAAACTCTCCCGTTGCCAAGCCCGTTGGTCTCTCTTTTTACAAGATTTTGATCTTGTCTGGCAGGTTACCCCAGGTGCTCGCATGGCCCCGGTGGATGCTCTCTCTCAGAAAGACTCCATAGATACGTCATCTGACAACACCTCTGTATCCATCCTCTCCGACCCCCAGATCATTAACGCCTTTGACCTCGCCCTTTCTGACAGCATTCATTCCTCCTCATCCTCTGACCCCCTCGTTATCCGTGTCCTCCAGAGTCTTCAGGACAGCACCCCACTTTTCCCCCGCTCTTCTCTGCAGGATTGGTCGTTCGATAATGGTCATCTCTACTTTCGCAACCGGATGTACATCCCTCCCTCATCCTGTTCCTCCCTCCTGCACGCTCTCCATGACTCTCCCACCACTGGTCACATGGGCTTTTTCCACACCAAAGCTCTCGTCAAACGTGACTTCTGGTGGCCAGGCCTGGACACCTTTGTTAAAAGTTTCATTGCTGGCTGTGCCCACTGTCAACAGTCCAAGGTGAACACACACCCCACCACACCTCCCCTCACTCTGATCCCTTCTTCTACATCTCTTCCTTTTTGCCAGCTCTCCATGGATCTCATCACCGATCTTCCATCTTCCTCGGGCTTCGATTCTCTGTTGGTCGTAGTTGACCACGGCCTTACAAAGGGGGTGATTCTCATACCTTGCACAAAAACCATTGATGCTGCAGGAGTTGCACTACTGTTCTTCAACCACGTATTCAAACGATTCGGACTTCACGACTCTATCATCTCCAACAGAGGTCCACAGTTTGCCTCAGCGTTCGCTCGTGAGCTTGCTCACCTCCTTCATTATGATGTCCGCCTCTCCACCACCTATCACCCCCAAACGGACGGACAGACTGAACATGTCAATCAAGAAGTCGAAACCTATCTCCGGATCTTCTGCATGAATCAACCTGATACGTGGTCGTCCTTCATCACTAGTGCTGAGTTCCATCACAACTCCTCCCCACACTTGTCCACTAAAGCATCCCCGTTCTCCCTCATGCTTGGTTACAAACCTCGTGCCTACCCTCCACTTGGAAAGACCTTCCTCCCTGCCCTCACCACACACCTCTCCCACTTGGAAGAATCTCGAAAAGAAGCCCTCGCCGCCCATGAATCTGCACGCCGTCTTATGTCCCAACACGTAACTCACAGATTTTCCCCATGGAAAGTCGGAGATAAAGTATGGTTAGAAGCGACTAATCTCCACATTCCTTACCCCTCTAGGAAACTCGCACCCAAACACCTGGGACCCTTTGAGATTTCACAGGTTCTCTCCCCACTCTCCTACCGCCTCCATCTCCCACCATCATGGAAGATTCATGATGTCTTCCACGCCACTCTTCTATCGCCGCACCACGTCACCGAAGCACACGGCCCGTCATTCCCTGCACCGCCTCCTGACATCATCGAAGGCGAAGAAGAATATGAAGTTGACGGCATCCTCTCACACAAGGGATCCCCTGGCCGCTACTGGTACCTGACCACATGGAAGGGTTACTCAGCATCGGAGAATACATGGGAACCCGAGAGTAATCTTTGCCACGCACGGACCATCCTCTCTTCTTATAAAAAGACCCATAACTTACGATAATTCCTCAGACACTTTTCCTCAGTCTACCATTCATCCTACCATGTCTTCCCTCGCATCCTCCATCTCTTCTTCTGCTTCTTGCCCCTCCAGTTTGTCTCCTCTTCGTACTCGACGGGTCTATCCCTGTTTTCTTCCAGCTTCAGCCATTAATACTCTTTACGTGTCCATCCTTTCCACCCCAACCTTGGTCCATGCCATAGAGCTTGACCCCCTCTATGAGGAGGACGAGATCTCCCAAGAGCTTGTACGCCTTTTTCTCAATTTAGCCTTAGTTCAATCTTACCACTTTCATACCACCCCTTCGGATCTACCCGCCGCGTTCGGTCTCCCTCTTCGTCTCCTTATCAATCACACCCCCGAACGTGTCCTCACTGTACTCCACCTATACGGTTTTCATGGCTTTGTCAAGTGACTTGAACCAAGCCTCATCTATCCTGTCTTCCACCACGTTTACTTTTCCTTGTCTATGGATGCCCGTGACCGTTATATGTCTTCTATCGAAACTATCCCTCTACCCGCTTCTTCCCCACCTTTTGTTCCTTCTGCACCTGTCTCTCCCCCTCCTCTTTTGACTTGTATCTCTTCTCCCCCCGTTGTATCACACCCCGTTGACGAAGAATCAGTCTCGGCAGATGGCTACTGCATTGACCAAGCAGCATTGGCTCGTATCAGGGAACATATCCAACTCCATCACCTCCCTGATGGATGCACCATCCTCTCCTCTGATGTACAAACCGTCGAGTTCCCTTTGGTGCGCCGTCCTGCCACCAGTAACACTCGCTGCCACCACTGTCATCTTCTGGGCCACTATAGAGACGGCTGCCCAGACTACCGATGCCCGTCCTGTCATCAGCTTGCCCCTGGCCATCCCGCTCACAGTTGTTTCTCCACTCACTGCGATACTTGTCAATGATGGGGACACGGACCCCGCTTTTGCCCCACCCGTCTCTGCCCTCGCTGCAATCACTTTGGTCATGTCCTTGACGACTGTCTGTTTGAGCATTACACAGTCAAACAAGCCACTTCCATCATCGGTGGACCACCTACTCCGTCTGCCTAACATCGACGTATTCCAGCCTGGGGCTAGAATGTACGAAGGGGGTAATGTTACGATTTATTCTCCGTACTCGCATGTCTTTTTCCTCTCCGTTTGTTGTCCTCACCGTTCCCCCGTCTTTGGCATGTGCTATTATGATTACGAACACTTCTTCATTGTCGCGGGTTTACCTATGACTTACATTTGTTCTCTTTAGTCATGTTTGTTTACTCATCGTCCAATCCAACTCGGACTCCTTACTTATCTTCGACCCTAGGGAGTCATTCTCACTTACATTATGTCCAATTCAACCTGGACTTTGTCATCCTTCTTTGACCTTCCATACGATTCCATGCTGTGCATTCCTTCGTATATAAAGGTCATCTCTCCTGTACTTTTCCTTATTCTCGATCTGCGCAATTCAGCGTACTCTTGAGTCCTCCTAGTCCTAATCTCTCAGTCTGCTCTCAAGCGTAGTCCTAGACCTTAGTCCCTCAGTCCACTCTCAAGTGTATAGTCTCTAAGCCGTTCTCTCGAATGTATAGCCTTCATCCTCTTCAGCTGAGTTGTACCTCTTCGTGAGTGTCCTGCCATCAAGCCTTAGTCCAATCCCTCGAGGTACACCCTGCATAACACATCCCCTCTCCCTCCGACCTCCTGTCTCCCTCCGACACTCCTATTTCTTCCTTCTGACCCTACTCCACAACTCCCTGTTTGATGAGCACCAGATCCCACTCCTCTGACTCACTCCCCAACTCCGGCTTGTCACCTCCGCTGGGTCCCTCTGGCACTTGTGATCTTGGGCCTTGGTCCACCCACTGTGATCTGTTGATTGATTGGGTGCTGGACCTACCTATCTGAGCACTTGTGTTATGGCCACCAGCATTGCTAGCATCTTCTGTTGAACCCTTGGTCGTCTCCGACGACATTGACGGTTTCTCCATACTCTGTCACTTCTGACCGACTCGCCACCCCCTCCGCAGCGCTCGCGTCCATCACAGTGGCCATTCCGCCGTGTCCACTTTTGGACATTCCGTGTGCATTTTCTCCATCTCCGGTGTCATCTCCTTCACAGTCTGTTGCCTGTCCTGTCAGGCCTCCACCCTCCTCGCCTTCCCTCGTCTTCCGGGCCCTCTCTGGGTCTGTGTCGACTCTCCATCCTCCGTTCTCCCTCCGTTCTCCTCCCTCACTTTCCCCTTCTCTCCGACACTGGGACGTCAGCCTAAGGGGGGGGATGGGGCGTCCTTTTTCGCCTCATCCGCCCTTGTTTTGTTCACTCCGAACTCCCTCTGACCCTCCGAATCACACTCGTTTCAAACTTTCAACTAAGTACATGAGGGGTGGAGCGGGTGACCATGCTACTTCTCCGGCCCCCCTCCAGCTTCCCCCTCGCTCTCTTCCTCACCCTCCATGTCCTCCTCCGCATCGTCAACTTCCATGTCACCCACTTCCTTTCTCTCCACTGCCAACTCTGGCAGGTCCTCCGCCGCCTCCTCTGCCTCCCCTTCTTTTTCCTTGTTGTCCATCTCCCCATCTCTGTACAACTCCATCACCTTCAGCTCCACCAGCTGACAGAGCAATTCATTCTGCACATGAAAGCGCCGGTCAATGGAGCCAAACACCCTCCGCACCCCTCGGAGCTCCTGGACGAGAGGATCGTCCTCTGTCCTCTGGATGCCACTCAGCCCCACCTGTGGTCCTGGCTCTGGTTCTGGTTCCAGCTCTGGCTCTGGTTCCACCACCTTCCTCCATCTCCGTCTTTTCTCTGGTGGTCCCACACCAGGCTGTACGCACCCTGTCTTCACGACGTTGCAGGCTTTGCATGCCATCACTTTGCCCTTATTGGGGTACAGGCAGTTGAGCCCCTTTTGTTCACACCGCTCACATGGGGGTGGTTCCGACCCCCTTTTCTTTCCCTTATCAGCCGGAGGAGCCAGCTGTTGCTGCTTCCGTACCTCCTCCACCTACTCCCATTAGCTCTGTCCATACTCCGACCTCCGAGGCACTCACCCGTTTTCATGCCGACTCTTCCTCTTGTTGCTTTTGCAACACCTCTGCCTGCCTTCTGTCCTGCTCCTCGAGCCTCCACTTCTCCTCTGCCTCGTGCGCTCTCCTCTCTGCCTCCTCTTGTGCTTTGCGCTCTGCCTCCTCTTGCGCTTTGCACTCCACCTCCTCACGCGCTCATCACTCCACCTCCTTCCTCTCCTTCACCTGCCTCCGTCACTCCATGTACTTCACTGCATTCACCTCCTCATCGTTGTCCACGTCCTCCGCAAGCTGCTCATCGGACCAGGTATCAATCTTGGTGATATTGAGTTCTTCGGACATGGTAGTGGTTGATGAGAGAGAGCAGATAGTGGTCCACACCGGACTTTATACCTTGACACTCGGACATCCCCGGGCTTTCGGACTCTGCATTCATCCCCTCTCCACATTGTCTCCTTCCGACCTTAGGCCTTCAAGGGTTCAGGCCCTAAGGGGGGGATACTGTCATATCCCGCGTTCCCACTCCGGTCCTCCAGACCATCTCCAGTCAAGGACTCCGGTGCAATCTTATCACAGACGCACCTCGTACATATCGGACATATCTCCATTTCCTCTTTTGTACATCCTTATTCCGTTTATGGTAACTCCATCTCCTCCTTCTCCTTTCATCTTAGTTCCACCCTTAGACTTCCTCCAAAGCTGTGTTCCCTATGCACACACAGCTCCGGCTTCTCTTGTATCCGGAGCACAGCTCCGCAGTTTCTTTGCTTAGCCGTCCTGATTACTGATCTCTTACTTACCAATCTCTGTTACTAATCCAACTCCGGACCTTCGTATATAAACTCTGTACCCTCCGTTTGTAACCTCAGTTTGTATATCATCTAAGTCACTTCTCTGTTTGCTCTATCGGATTCCGTTCCAATCATCATCTCCGTCCTCCGAAATACTTAGGACATACTTCGCACAAGGGTGCAGCGTGCCACCTGCATTGCTGAAGCCAAAGTCCATCCACCTCCGACAACTCTGCCCCTTCGTCCAGTCTCCCTTTGCACCTCCAACCAACCGGAGTAGAGCGGAGAAGAACCGGACTTGACAATAGATCAAGTCATCAATATACTCAATGTGAGTGGTAGGAGGAAGGAGAGATGGCAGATGAGATGAAGTATGAAGGGAAAGACATAAACCTAATGGAGACGAGTGGAAAAGGTAATGGCCAACCTCTAGTTCATTTGTAACAACAGTGTAACTGTAGAACAAATGCTTAGGTATTGGTAGGAAATGTTAATGCAAGACTTACAATGATATCCAGATTTAAAGTGCACTCAGCAAGTTTGAAGCTGATCTGCTTCACAGTACACAGATGAAAGTGATCTGGCATCACATACAGTATGCAATGTGAGGCAACTGGCTGGGAACAACAATTTGGAGGTCCTCCATCTCAGGAAGTCTCTCTATACAGGAGAGTCCTGGGGAATCATGCAGTGGACCTCCATAAAGAGAAAGTTGGACCTCATGTACAACCATACCATCTTCCAAAGATTCAAAAAATATTGCCAAGGCATTGAGATAGCAGTCAGTTGTTTGTCACAAGGCTGAAAACCAGAGAAGCCATGGAACTACAAATATGCTGGAATGTGTCAAGTCCAGTTCTTCTCCGCTCTGCTCCAGTCAGTCGGAGGTGTGAAGGGGGACTGGACAAAGGGGTGGAGTCATCAGAGGCAAATGGACTTTGGCTTCAGTGATGCAGGTGGCATGCTGTGCCCTTGTGTGAAGTATGTCCTATTATTTCGGAGGATGGAGTTGACAATCAGAATGGAATCCGAGGAGTGAGAAGAGAAGTGACTATATTTGATATATGAACTGAAGTTACAAACAGATGGTACAGAGTTTATATATGAAGTCTGGAGTCAGATTAGTAATGGAGATTGGTAAGTAAGAGATCAGTAAGCGGAGGAGTAAGCATAAGTACTGCAGAGCTGTGCTCTGGATACAAACAAAGCCAGAGCTGTGCGTGTGTAGGAGACACAGCCATGGAGGAAATCTATGAGTGGAACTATGACAAAAGGAGAAACAGGAAATGGAGGAGACATAAACAGAACAAGGATGTACAAATAAGGAAATGGAGATATGTCTGATATGTATGAGGTGCATCTGTGATAAGATCGCACTGGAGTTCTTGACTGGAGATGGTCCAGAGGACCGGAGTGGGAACGCGGGATATGACAGAATGCCTCTACATTAGGAGCACTTCACAATGTTTGTCATTGAGCATAAGCCAGCCATTTGTATTGACACCAGGAAAACTGACAGATATCATATATTATGAACCTGCAACCTCACTAAAACACCAGCAAACTTGAGACAGAGTATGAAGAGAATCTGAGTCAAGTTCTTTTGCAACCATACAAAACAGCTCAACCAGTAGATGCCAGAGAATTGAAATTGACCTGCTAGCCTACAGAACTGCATGAACTTCACATACATGAAATAGAAACTCAGTAGAAACTCACAGGACAGTTGTCATAACTTTGGGTGATATCAAGCATTATTTCATTCCTACACAAAACTGTTCTGAGGATGAGCCTTGAGGGAGAAAGCTTGGTCTTTGATGTACAATAAGGAGCAATCCTCTTTGCAGGAGGGGTCTTGAGATCCCCTTCAGCTGGTCACTTGGAGGAAGTGGCAATTTGAGTTGGAAAGATGGAAGGGTGGTGGTCACAAGTGACCCTTTTTGCAGGAGGGACATTGAGATCCCCCTCAGCTGGGCACTTCAAGGGAGAGAAAACCTGAGTTGGAAAGATGGGGGAGTGGTGGTCATGAGTGACCCTCTTTGTAGGAGGAGCATTGAGATCCCCCTCAGGTGGGTGCTTCAAGGGAGAGGAAACCTGAGTTGGAAAAGTGGGGGGGTGGTAGTCACAAGCAACCCTTGTTATGGTTGTCCACCTTTTTCCTCATGTCTTCTCACTTTCTATCCTTTGTCCTTCCCGTTCACCCATCTTTGGGATCTTCTATTACACTTACAAACACTTCCTTATCATCATGGGTGGTCCTCTGACTTATGTCTGATATCTCTAGTCATCGTCGCTTATGTCTTCAGCCTGATGGTGTCATCTCTACTTACTCTTCCTCTATTCCATTGGACCTTGTCATCTTCACTTACCCTTCCTTCCGACTTCCATCGGATTCCTTTACTTTCTATTGCTTCCACATTTCCTTCTATTTAAACCATAGTATTGTGCTCATGTAGCTCATTCTTGACCTACACAATATACATGTTCTCTTGAGTCCACATAGTCCCTCAGTCCCTCATCAACCTACCTGATCTCCTCAGTCCTAGTCCATTCAATCCCCTTGAATGTATAGCCTTCGTCCATCCTCTCGGATGTATAGTCCTTGTTCCTTGTTGTGCTGAGTTGTACCTCTTCATGAGTGTCCTGCTTGACAAGTAAGTCCCAGTCTGCACCCTCAAGATGCATTCCATGTAACAAAAGCAAGAATCTCCCCTGGTCCCTCCTATTCAGGAGAAGGACACACCCCAGTCATCATACCTCCCCACTGAGTCCCAGAGTCCTCCGACAAGGAGGAATACCCAGACACAGCCCCATTGTCCCCTTGTACCTCAGCACCATCCTTGCCCATCCCATGACATCATCACCGAGTTTTCCAGTCACAATCCTTGTACTCCACAGGATCTGCCCCCATAGCCTCTCCTGCTCAAGCACCCCTCCCAACGGCCCCAATAGTCCCAGTACTCCCACCACCCCATTAGTCCTTGCACTCCCTGCTCCACCAGCCCCAGTCACTATGTCCAAACTCAAGGCCACCCTCTCCACCAACTTTTCCAGAGAACCTGCAGATGCAGTTTGATGGATCAAGGCCATGACTGGATACTTCACTATCAATGCAAAGCTCTATGCCACCAATGAAATTAAGATCATGACCACCCTCAACAAGATGAGCAAGGGATGCAGAGTCTCCTTCTCAGAGATGTGGTACAATAAGATGGCTGACACCACTACCACCTCTACCGAGAAAACCTTCAATAAGTTCTCAAAGAACTTTGAGTCTACATTCTACCCCTTTGACACCAAAGCCACTGCCCACCTCAAGCTCACCAAGCTTGTACAGAAGTCCTTCCACCATCCCAATGGAGAATTGGATGACAGGTTTCAAAAGTATATCATAGATTTCCAGAATCTCACTGTCAAAGCAGGGATCACCAACACCAACACCCTCATCAACTAGTTCTCCCTAGGAATTGATCAACAGATCACCACCATGATCCTCTCTATGGATAAAGTTCCCACCACTATCCTAGAATGGTGTCAAGTCTGGTTCTTCTCCGCTCTGCTCCGGTCAGTCAGAGGTGTGAAGGGGGACTGGATGAAGGGGTGGAGTCGTTGGAGGTGGATGGACTTTGGTTTCAGTGATGCAGGTGGCACGCTGCACCCTTGCGTGAAGTATGTCCTAAGTATTTCGGAGGATGGAGATGACGATTGGAATGGAATCCGATAGAGCAAACAGAGAAGTGACTATAATTGATATATGAACTGAAGTTACAAATGGAGGGTACAGAGTTTATATATGAAGGTCCGGAGTTAGATTAGTAACAGAGATTGGTAAGTAAGAGATCAGTAATCAGGAGGACTAAGCAAAGGAACTACAGAGCTGTGCTCTGGATACAAGAGAAGCCAGAGCTGTGTGCGCATAGGGAACACAGCTTTGGAGGAAGTCTAAGGGCGGAACTAAGACGAAAGGAGAAAGAGGAGATGGAGTTACCATAAACGGAATAAGGATGTACAAAAGAGGAAACAGAGATATGTCCGATATGTACAAGGTGTGTCTGTGATAAGATCACACTGGAGTCCTTGACTGGAGATGGTCTGGAGGACCAGAGTGGGAACGCAGGATATGACAAATGGATTGAGAAAGCCAAGGCCTTCCATGCTCAGAAGGCTCACATTGCCACCCTTCAAAAGGGCCATCACACCCCCTCTGCATACACCCCTCACTCCACCCCAGACCCTAATGCCATGGATGTTGATGCTATTCACGTCTCAAAGCTCACCCCTGCCAAACAAGCTCATTGTTTCCGAGAAGGCCTTTGTCTTTACTGCAGGAAGAAAGGTCATAACACCCAACAATGCCACACCTTCACCTTGTCTCCCAGTCAACCCCCTCACATGTCAAACAACCCCTTTGGAAACCTCCAGCAGGTTCAAAACACAAACATCACCACCACTCCACCAGTTATTACCCCTCCCCTAGCTAAGGTCCCCTCTGTTGAAGTCCAATAGGAATTCACACTACCGGATGTTTAATCCAGATGTCCGAAGTATGTTCAGATATCACTAAACATATTCCAGATAGAATAAAGGTAATCCAGTTGTGATATTATCATTCTGGTATTCTGGATTGACTCCAGACTAATGACTGGACTGACTATCGGACTAACTATTGGACTGACACATCAGTCCACATTAGGACTGACTAATAGGATTACTATTAGATGTCATAACCTAATGGACATAATGGTCCCTTAGAGATTTTCAGGGGATGACTCATTCTGACTCAGTATGACTCACCATGACTCAATATTAGTCATGAGGCTGTGCATGATGTCATACAGGAACGTTCTACAACAACTATGAGTCACAACCAGATCACATGATTGGTTATGAGTCACTATGAGTCAATCTGACTCAATCTGACTCAAACATGACTCATGTTTAAAGTTCAAACTCTGCTTTATGTAACCTATATAAATGGCATGTAATATACTCAATGCTGTAACTCACTCAATAGAGTTCCCCTGACTTCATTTCTTCCATTACCTCACTTGAGGCAAATCCCCACTAAACTCTATCTTATCTCCGTGCACCACAGTACCCATATAGGGTACTGATACTCTCTGCCAAGGAGAAACTCTGCTAGTACAGTGAGTCTCACACTATGCACCATCCCTTCATTACTGTGCCCCAAGTGAGAGTGGTATTGGTGCTAGTGTCCAATATCCGCTATTACAATTCTCCCCCACTCTCATTACCCTCTGCTCTCAAGACTTACATCAATAGTCTCCACACCTTAGGAAAGGATGAAGGAGAGATCCTTCAGACCCTCAAACTCTGCTTCAATGACACACCCAAAGAAGATCCAGCTTCAGGTTTTCATTAAAGGAAGCTGTAACAACATCCCCTTTCTTAGATATCTCCACTGTAATTGTAGGACTTTCCAATGAATGAACCATGCATCTCCCAGTCCAATTACAAACCAGAGTTCAAACCATTGACACCACCACTCTCATTGATTGTGGAGCCACAAACAATTTCATTGACACCTCCTTACACAAGGTCCATAATTAAATAACATTAGCATAATGTTGTATGATTATGTAAACATTAGTGGCAATAATGTCTCAA
>JBBPTA010000471.1:0-13867 GCA_038093915.1 Boletellus aff. emodensis
TAGTTTCTTTAGTTCGTATATCATCTAAGTCACTTCTCTTCTCGCTCAGTCGGATTCCGTCTCCGACCCTCTGTCTCCATTCTCCGAAATATAAGGACCGAACGTGCAAGGGTGCAGCATGCTCTCCACATCACTGAAGCCAAGTCCTTACCCCTCCAACCCAACTCCGTCCGCCTCCGTCTCATCCCTCTCTCCCTCGTGCTTCCGACCGACCGGAGCAGAGCAGAGAAGAACCAGACTTGACACGAAGGAGGAAGACATGGCGAGCTTCTGTGACAGTTTGGTGTCAATTAGACTGACGAACATGGACTGTGGGAGGAGGGTGGCGTTGGTGTTGTCAGAGTCATTTTCTGGGATAAGGTCCAGGTGGCGAGAGAGAGCATCGGGGGCAGAGAGGAGTTTTCTGGGGACGTGGATCATCTTGAGATCGAAGTCTGCGAGATCAAGAAGCCAATGGGCTTGGCGTCGGTTGAGCTTCTGGGGTTGACAGAAGTACGTCAGGTTCTTGTGATCCGTGAAGACTTGGATGGGGAAGGGAGATCCATGGAGATAGTGTCTCCATGCCTTGAGTCCGCAGATGACTGTGAGGAGTTCGCAGTCATAGATGTCGTAATTCCTTTCGGCAGGGGAGAATGACTGGGAGAGGTACAAACAGGGATGCCAATCCCCATTTGTGTCGGTTTGAAGAAGGATGCCACCTGTGGCGTGTTTCGAGGCATCGGTGGTGATGGTGAAGGGGCGGCTATGGTCAGGGAGATGAAGCATCGGCTTCAAGAGGAATACCTGTTTAAGGGTGTCAAAGGCATCCTGGCATTGGGAGGTCCAGTTCCAGGCCAAGCTTTTTTTGGTCATGTCAATGAGGGGGTGAGCAATGGCAGAGTAATCGGGGATAAACCTCCGATAGAAATTGGCAAAGCCTAAGAAGGAGCGAACGTCCTTCAACTTCAGGGGAACCAGCCAGTCTGCAATGCCGGCGAGTTTGACAGGGTCCATGACCAACTGGCCAGGTTTAATGATCATGCTGAGGTACTCTACCAAGTTCATGGTGAATTTACATTTGGAGATCTTCAGATGAAGATCGAGTTCTTTCATATGGCTGAGGACACGCTTGGTGTGCTCCTCATGGGTCTTGGCGTCGGGGGAGAAGATAAGGAGGTCATCCATATAGATGACGAGCCATCCTTCGGTGATCATGTCTCTGAAAGAGTTGTTCATGAATCGCTGGAATGTGGCGGGGGAGTTGGTAAGTCCAAAGAACATTACTGTGGGCTCAAATAGCCCCTTGTGTGTGATGAAAGCAGTCTTCCATCGGTCATCGTCCTTGATGCAGACATTGTTATATCCCCATTGGATGTCAAACTTCATGAAGAGGTTTGCTCCTTGGAGCTTGTTGACGAGATCGGAGATAAGAGGGAGGGGATAAGCATCTCTAATGGTGTGTTCATTGAGATAACAGTAGTCTTGGCAGGGGTGAAGACCACCATCCTTCTTTTTCACGAAGAAGAAGGGAGATGCTTGGGGGGAGTTTGAGGGATGGATCTTTCTGGCCTTGAGGTTCTCTTCTAAGAAGTCCTTGGCGGCTTTCTTCTCCTCAGGGGTCAGAGGATAGAGTTTTCCTACTTTGGGGACGAAGGATTCGTCTAGGGTGATAGTGTGGTCATAAGGACGGGCAGGGGGGGTGTGGTCTGCAGCTTCCTTGGTAAGACATTGGAGAATGCTGCGTATTCCGGGGGGAGGGTTTCTTTGGGCTTCGAGAGCTCTGCTTGCATGGCAAGCTCAGTGGCGGTGGTAAGCTTGGCACAGAGCCTTGCTTTCTTGGGTTTTCCTTGGTTAAGGAAGTATCGAGCTCCTTTCTTGACCATTCGGTTAATGCCGAGGAGTTCGACCGATTGTTCTACGTAGAGACGGGGGGTGCGATAGTCAAGGTAGTCATAGAACTTTTGGTCCCAGACTTTGTCAATGTCAACATGATGTATGGGTTTCAGGGCGGTGGTAGGAGTTTCCTTTGAATGGAGTTTGTTCATGTGTCATAGTTCATCAGAGGTGTATTGAGCATTCAGCTCCACAGTTTGGTCCGATGATATTGGGATGGCGAGGGTCCAATCCTTCCAGCTAATGGTTGGATCTGTGATCTTAAGCCAGGGCATGCCAAGGATGACATTCTCCTTCCCATAATGGAGGATGTGGAAGGTGGTGCGATGGAGGATTCCGCTAATGCGGATGTAGAGTTCGGTGGTGAATTTGATATCACCATTCTTGTTCGTGGTTTGGTCCATGTTTCATACAGGGATCGGCTTGGTGAGCCAAGTCAAAGGGATTCGATGTTTGCAAGCGAATTGCCAGTCTAGGCAATTAATGTCTGCGCCACTATCAATGAGGGTGGGGGTTTCGACGGCTTTCAGGGTATGCGTGGGTTCTACTAGCGAGATGGGGATGTGGATAGATTTCTTTGAAGTAGATGGTACAAGAGGGGGTGTACTAAGAGACTTGGAGGAGACTCGTGTCAATGGAGGCCTCTGTGTTAAAAATCCTGTCCGAGAAGGGAAACCTTCCGGACCCCAGTGTCTTTGTCATCTGATTCCAACTCAATGAGAGAAGGAACCTCTGGTTCTTCTTTGACTTTCCGAACCTTTCATTTGGGGGTTTTCTTCGTCTCGGTGACGGCGGGGGCAGTAGTGGGGAAGTGGGGGCAGCTTTTGCTGCCATGTCCAGGCTTCCTGCAGCGGAAGCAAAGGCACTTCTCGATGCATCATTGTTGTTCTTTGGGGGTTAATTTTGGGGTGGTGCGGATAGTGTCAACATCCATGGTGTCGGGGTCCTTGGTGGTACGAGTGGGAGCGGGGGTATATACAGGTGTTTTATAAGGTCTCGCACTTCAATCAGCAATCTCGTCAGCGTGCTTCCAGTTCTGGTAGAAGTGGAAGGCCTTGGCATCCCACCCTTCAAGGGTGGTGGGAATCGTGTCCATGGACATGATGCGGCACATGAGGGAGGGGGGGATTCCGGCGGAGTAATAACCAATGAGGACGTGATCCTCGGTGATGTTGGCTATGTCTTTGTGTTGGAAGAACTTTGAAGAGTATTCGGCGAGGGAGGGGGAGTAGACCTTTTTATGGGTCTTCGGGTCGACCTTGACGGTCATCCTGGTGGTGGTGAGCCAGGCGATGGAGGCGGGGACTATGTCCTTGTGGTCGAATGCCTTTGTGAAGGCAGCAACAAAATCGGGCCAAGTGCCCAGGGAGATGGTAGCGGTGCTAAGTGCTTTAGTGTGGAAAGTTGCTGCCCAGGTTGCAGCGGGTCCTTTGGTCATGTAGGACAGAGCGAAGGCGATTCGCTTGTTGTTGATGTTGTAAATATCACAATTCACCATCAGGTAGAATTGCACCGTGTGGAGCTGTTGAAGATATCTTATCTTATCTTCTTATCTTATCTTATCTCGGAGATCACCCTTATCATTCATCTTATCATTTAGATTATCATTTGATGGTGATCTCCCATGACACATGATCTGTTACATACGCTTCTCATGTTGTAACAAGGTGAAACACTTCTTTTACTTCATCATTTCACCTATGTTACAATTCACCCCTTTTCTTTTCTTTGCCCTTACCGTTCTTCCCCGATCCGGTCTAACAGATCACTTGTCATGGACGCTTACTTCACAATCCGACCTATCGGATCCTTCGTCATTACCCTTTACTCATAGTCCAATCCATCTCGGACTTCCCTTACCCCTTTTGACCCATTGGTCATTCTGGCTTACGCCTCCGTCCGATTCAACTCGGACTTCTTATCTTCATTTCCTTTGTTCTCTTTACGGTAGTTGGTCTGTGCGCATCACAGACAGGTATATAAACCCCAGTCATCTAGCCATGTACTCCAAGCTAGACTTACCTGGCAAACTACCTTGTTCGCTCCTTGCTCCCAAGCCTTGAGCCCCTCATCCACCGACTAGCGCAGCTAGCCTGGCAGTACCCTTCATCCACCGACTAGCATCGCTAGCCCGGCAGTCACCTCGTCACCATAGGAAGACCCTTGGCCGCCTTCACCCTCGCCTCCTTAGGAAGAACCTAGGGATAACGTTCTTCGCGCTCATCTAGGAGCGACCATCGTCCCGCTAGGTCTATGCTTGTTCCTACCCGGGCCAAGCGTAACAACCTACATCAACTTCTTGCTTCTAATTTGTTTCACCTTCATCAGCTTCTCTGATAGAAGTGTTTCACATCTGAAACACGTTTCACTATAGTGTTTCACATTTCAGTCTGAGTTTAAACCTTAGTACCAGACTGTATTTAAACCGGGCTCTCTAGCCCTAATCGATAGCAGTTCAAGGAGTTCTTTCTCTACCTGAGTGACTCTTCCCTCATCCCTTCCCTCTTCACTCAGAGACACTCTCTCACACTACCATCACTTACCCTTGATACACTACTGCCACCATTCTGGTTGCAAGTTCTCACCACTCCAATCTATTGAAGTGAGTCTCACACTTCAAGCTTATCCCTTGGCTGTCCCTCGGTCTGCGCCCCCTTTGGGAGTTTGCCTGTACACTTCCAAAAGGAGCCATGTCTTGGCTCGGTCAGGGGACCTGTCGTACACTTCAGGGACTCCGATGTGTAGTGTCAAGTCCGGTTCTTCTCTGCTCTGCTCTGGTTGGTCGGAGGTGTGAAGGGAGACTGGACAAAGGGGTGGAGTCATTGGAGGTGGATGGACTTTGGCTTCAGCGATGCAGGTGGCACGCTGTGCCCTTGCATGAAGTATGTCCTAAGTATTTCGGAGGACAGAGATGATGATCAGAACGGAATCCGATAGAGCAAACAAAGAAGTGACTTAGATGATATACGAACTGAGGTTACAAATGGAGGGTACAGAGTTTATATACGAAGGTCCGGAGTTGGATTAGTAACGGAGACTGGTAAGTAAGAGATCAGTAATCAAGAGGACTAAGCAAAGGAACTGTGGAGCTGTGCTCCAGATACAAGAGAAGCTGGAGCTGTGCACGCGTAGGGAACACAGCTTTGGAGGAAGTCTAAGGGCAGAACTAAGACGAAAGGAGAAAGAGGAGACGGAGTTACCATAGATGGAATAAGGATGTACAAAAGAGGAAATGGAGATATGTCCGATATGTACGAGGTGTGTCTGTGATAAGATCGCACCAGAGTCCTTGACTGGAGATGGTCCGGAGGACCGGAGTGGGAACACGGGATATGACAATGAAGAGTACTTCTGGTCTAGGAGTGCTAGCCGGTGGACGAGGGAGCTCAAGGCTTGTGAGCGAGGAGCAAACAAGGTAGTTTGCCAGGTAAGTCTAGCTTAGGGTACATGGCTAGACAACTGGGGTTTATATACCTATCTGTGATGCACACAGACCAGCTACCGCATAAGGATGACAGAGGGAAAGAAGGTAAGAAGTCTGAGTTGAGTTGGACGGAGGCATAAGCCAGAATGACCAACAGGTCGGAAGGGGTAAAAGAAGTCCAAGATGGATTGGACTGTGAGTAAAGGGTAATGACAAATGATCCAATAAGTCGGATCATGGGTAATCGTGAATGATAAACAATCTGGTGAGTTGGATCAAGGAATATCAATAAGTGTGAAGAAGAAAAGGGGTGAATCGTAACACCCAGCCTTGGCCTTGGCCCCAGCCCCAGTACCCCTCCTAGCCACCATGCCTGAACTCAAAGCTGCCCTCCCCGCTGATTTCTCTGGAGAACCTGTTGATGTGGTTCGATGGATCAAAGCTATGAATGGCCACTTTAACATCAACCCTACCTATTATACCTCAGACGATATCAAGATCTTGACCACTTTGAACAAGATGAGCAAGGGACGTGGAGTCTCTTTCTCCGAAATGTGGTATGATCACATGATCAACGCCAACATAGCCGCCTCTGAGAAAACCTTTGCCAAGTTCACCAAAAACTTTGAGTCTACCTTTTACCCCTTCGACACCAAAGCCACTGCCCACCATGAGCTCACCTGTCTCATCCAAAAGACCACCAAGGATGACGACGGTTTCCAAAAGTACATCACCGACTTCCAAAACCTCACAGCCAAAGCAGGTATCACTGACCAGACCACCCTCATTGACCAGTTTTCCCTCGGTCTTGACCAATCCCTAGCCATCATAATCCTCTCTATGTCCACCATTCCCACCACAGTCAAGGACTGGATTGACAAAGCCAAGACATTCCACGCCCAGAAAGCTCACATCGCCGCCCTCAAGAAAGGGCATTGCACCCCCTCTTCATTCACCAATCGCACCTTGACCCCAGACCCCAACACCATGGATATCGATGCAGTTCACATCTCAAAGCTCACTCCTGCCAAATGTGCCCGTTGCTTCCACGAAGGTCTATGCCTTCGCTGTCGAAAAAAGGGACATAACACCCAACAGTGTCGTACCTTCACCAACCAGACCCCTCGCACCATATCTTCAACCAACCCCTTTAGGAATGCACAGCATGTGCAAGTTGCCAATGCCACTCCTGCTCCACCAGTCATTCTTGTCCCTCCTGTTCTTAAATCCACGTCCTCTGCCCTCGAAACATACATCCAAACTCTCTGGTCCTCTGGGAAGGACAAAGGAGAGGTGCTTCAGACACTAAAGCTTTGTTTCGAGGATAGCCCTAAAGACAAGTCCCCCTCAGGTTTTCAGTAAAGGAAGCTGAACCAACGTCTCCTTCCTTAGACATATCTGCTGTAATTGTAGGACTTTCCAATGAACGTACCATGCATCTCCCTGTCCACCTTGTAGCTGGATCTCAAACTGTCAAAACCTCCACCCTCATCAATTGTGGAGCAACAAACAACTTTATTGACTTGTCCCTTGTACCCCGTCTTAGATCTGCGATCCGATGTCTTCCCCAGCCCCTCACCACTTACAATGTTGATGGAACCCTGAATCACCAAGGAACCATCAAATATACCATCACTGCCAACGTACTTTTCCCTGACCTCACGAATAAAGTCACCTTCCTCATCACTTCTCTAGGTTCCCCTCGCATTATCCTCAGCATGACCTGGCTCAAAGCTCATAACCCCATTATTGATTGGGCTGCCAATACCCTCTCCCTCCAGGATGCTGTGGTACCTCTTTGTGAGAGTCCACCCTGGACAGAGGAAGATGACAACCCTTACCCCCAACACATTGGCAAAATCACACTGTCTACCCAACTTGCCCAACAAGAGAAACCTCCAGAACAAGAAGTCCCTTCCTGGTGCAAGGAGTTCACTGACATCTTCTCTGAAAAGATGTTCAGTGTTCTTCCCCCTCATCGTCCATATGATCATGTCATTGAACTCAAGGAGTCTTTCGTCCCCAAAATCGCCAAGATGTACCCTGTTACACGTACGTGTGAACTTAGCAAGCTTCCGTCTTCTCTCTATCCCTTGGGACTTGAGGAGGAACTAAATTCTAGGCGTAGATTGCATAGAACTAGCTAAGGACTACTAGTGGTACATGCACAAATATATACTCAGGTAGAGCTGTACCTTACCGATAAGGAGATACCTGATGGGGAACGTGGGGAAACACAGACATAGTAAGAGATACAGCTGTGGGAGATGATGTGTCTGAGGATAGGGGAAGTGTAACGACAAAAGGGGAACATGGGAACATGGAACTGTAAGCACGAGAACCGTTACGGGGAAGTTCCATCCAGTGGGTAAAGGGGAAATGCCAGATAGATGACGTCATCTAAATACTCCATCCGAGGGCGAGATAAAGCAGAAGAAGAAGAAGAAGCTGACTGTAGACAAAGACATAGACCTAATGGTTCACATAAGAAGAGATAATGCCCTACCTCCAACTCGTTAGTAACAATACCCCCGTTGTTGCTCTGAGTCACCGACTCAGACACTACCTCCCCCGGTATTGACATCGTGTCCGTTGCCATTGTCAGAAGCATAATTGTTGGCGATGGACGGACAGGCCGGTCGTCCGTGACCACGCTCTCCGCAAGCCGAGCAAATATGTTCTGGACACGCATATTGGGGATGCTCTGGAGTGGGAAGGTGACAGAAAGGGCAGAGATAATGTCAGCAGGCGGGTCGATAGTGATCTCTGGACCCACACTGGTGGCAGACTGCTGATCAATCGCTCCCTCGAGGTGTAGGAGAGAGAGGGGTGGTGGAGACAGTGTCGACAGATGACTCCTGGTTGCTCATAACACTTCGTCAACCCATAACCCTGGTCGGGGCAGGGGATCTTCCTCTAAAACCCTGGTGACGGTAGTTACCCAATCTTGCAGGAGGCCTAGCTCGCTCAGTGTATACATGTACTCTTGTGGGTCAGGGAGCATTAGGGACTGCAACAAGCTCAGGGGAAGATCCAACGGGGGTGGAGGGGTCTGGTTGTGGGGTGTCTGGTCTGATGGGGGCAAAGTTGTGTGTGGGGGTCGAAGAGGTTGGGATGGCTGTTGGTGTCAGTTCAAGAGGGGACTGTGCTCGGTTTGCACTGCTGTCCACACCAATGTCAGAGGTGGTGTTGTCAGGGAAGAAATAGAATCATCGTTCGTCGGTATTGAGGACGGCGATTCTGTTTCTGAGATGGGGGAGGAGATTTCCTTGGGGGAGCTGCTGGACTGCAATTCCCAATCCCTCGTTGAGGGCAAATTGGGCGATGGCCTCTCGGGCGCTGGAAAGACTGGCCAAGGTGAGGTTGGTATTGATTTGGGCATGGGATTCGTGATCCTCCACGGAATTGAGGGTGTCAATGGCTACATATGTGGACTCCCAGGTGACGATGTAGAAGTGATGAAGTCAAAGAAGGAGTGGGAGGTTAGAGTTGTTTCGGAAGGTGGGGGTGTCTTTGAGCAACAGGATGATGGTTTGGTCCTCTAACAAGTCGTCAAGGAGGAACGAAATAAGGTGGAAGTGAGAGAGGCGAGCAAGACGAAGAGGAGGTAGGTCGCTGATGGTAATAGGCCTAGAGGTTTGCTGAGCCATAGGAAACAGATTAAACTGGAGATCACGCCCAATCTGATTTTCATTTGCCACCTCCTTGGCCACTATATCTATGAATAACCAAAAAGGATGAATGGTTTGGGGACTACCACGTGGTTCCTCTAGCAGCACCCCACTCTGTTTCGTCTTCGTTAGGAAAGGTGATGGCAAAATTCCACGCCTTAGTCTGGTCGACCTCGACAATAGGGGGGACGGGTTCGTCCAGGTGGGGGGCGTTGTTGTTGTTAAAGAATTGGTTGTTGGTAGGGGTGTGGCGACAGAAGGTGACGACAGAGGGAGTGAGGGCGTAGCGGATGTCCATCCAAAGCTTGAGGATTCATCAGTGGGAGTCCCAAACCAAAATCAGAAAGAAGAAGAGGGGGAGCATGAAACAAAGGGAGAAAATGAAAACGAAAGCGAATACTGGGGATGTGAAGAGCAACATGGTTATGACTACTTATAGGGTTCTTTTGTTGGGTTTTCTTCATCTGACTGGAGGGAAGTCTTTGGGTCGCACTGCTTTATATTCCTGAAGGAGTTTGTGAGAACCAATGAGGTTCTGTTCTGGTTCCCAGGTGTTTTCGGCAGATGAGTAACCTGTCAAGTCCGGTTCTTCTCCGCTCTGCTCTGGTCGGTCGGAGGTGCAAAGGGAGACTGGACGAAGGGGCGGAGTCGTCAGAGGTGGATGGACTTTGGCTTCAGTGATGCAGGTGGCACGCTGCGCCCTTGCGTGAAGTATGTCCTAAGTATTTCGGAGGACGGAGTTGATGATCGGAACGGAATCCGATAGAGCAAGCAGAGAAGTGACTTAGATTCGATATACGAACTGAGGTTACAAACAGAGGGTACAGAGTTTATATACAAAGGTCCGGAGTTGGATTAGTAACGGAGATTGGTAAGTAAGAGGACTAAGCAGAGGAACTGCGGAGCTGTGCTCCGGATACAAGAGAAGCCAGAGCTGTGTGCGCGTAGGGAACACAGCTTTGGAGGAAGTCTAAGAGCGGAACTAAGACAAAAGGGGAAAGAGGAGACGGAGTTACTATAAACGGAATAAGGATGTACAAAAGGGGAAACGGAGATATGTCCGATATGTACAAGGTGCGTCTGTGATAAGATCACACTGGAGTCCTTGACTGGAGATGGTCCGGAGGACCGGAGTGGGAACACGGGATATGACATAACCTTTCCATTGGATCAGATACTGCCTCCTTCCTCCAATACCTCGATGACTGAGGATTTGATCCACTTCGTAACGTTCTTTGTCATCTATATGTTCTGGAGGTGGATTAAGGAAGTTGGGGCTGTGCTCCGCAGTTTCCTTGTATGAGGTCAGTAAGTTGGCGTGGAACACAGGGTGAATTCTCCAAGTGGGAGGAAGTTTGAGTTTATAGGTAGTGGGCGAGACAACTTGGAGGATTTCAAAGGGGCCCTCCCTTCTGGGTGCCAGTTTTCGAGAGGCGTATTGAAGTTTGAGGTTTCGATTGTCTAACCATACTTTATCACCTGTTTTCCAGGGACGAAAATTGGTCTGTATTCATTCCTTCATTTTCTGTCGGGTGATGTGATGTGCTTGCTGCGCTTCCTTTTGAGCATTGTCCAAACGGGTCAGTCTCTGCTCTAATGCTGGGAGGAAGGTTGTTCTGATGGCTGGGTAGGCCCTGGGTTCATAGCCCATCATTAGTGCAAAAGGGGATTGGGTGGTGACGGAGTGGGTGGCCACATTATGGGAGAATTCCACCATGGGGAGGAGAGAGGCCCAGATGGTGGGGTTTCCTTTACAAAAGAGTCTAAGATAGGTTTCCAGTTCCTGGTTAATGCGTTCTGTCTCTCCGTCAGTTTGTGGGTGGTAGGTGGTGGATAGCGCGAGGTCATAATTTAATAGTCTTGCCAGTTCCCTGGTGAAGGTGGAGGCGAATTGGGGACCTCTATCAGAGATGCATCATTGATGCAGACCAAATCTGGGGAATACTTGCTCGAAAAATAATTGGGCCACCCCTTGTGCATCAATGTTTGATGTACAGGGGCAGAAAATGACCCCCTTTATAAGGCCATGATCGACCACAACCATGACAGCATCATAGGCACCCGAAGGGGGTAGACCGGTAATAAGGTTGACGGAAATAGACTCAAAGGGGTGAGTGGCAGTGCTGATAAGCGGAGAAGCCAGCAGGACCACCGGATGTGTAATCACTTTGTGTGCTTGACAGTCGGCACACCCGGCAACATAACGCTGGACGAACATGGGTAAACCTGGCCACCAGTAATCGCGTTGCAACAAGTGTAACAGGCAGAATGTTCCGGCATGTCCACCAGCCTCAGAGGTGTGGATGGAATGCACGAGGTCGTGGTGAGCAGCTTCGGGGACGTACAAGTGACCTTTGAAGTACAGGGTGCTGCCGGTAAAATGCCAATCCTGCACAGACAATCAGGGGAGGAGTGGGCACCCGTCCTTGAGCATGGTCAGAGTGGAGACAACCAAGGGATCAGAGGGGGAAGAATGTGTGATTTTGTCCACGAGGGCCAAATCAATGAGAGAGATGAAGTGGTCTGTGGGGAGCATGATAACGTCATGGTTGTCGAGCGAGGTGTCTACTTCATCTTTTCGAGATAAGGTGTCAGTGGGTCCCATCATCTTTGCAGGTTGGTGGCAAAAGGATAGATTGAAATCTTGTAAGAATAGCATCCATCGAGCCTGTCATTGAGAGAGCTTATGTGGTTGCTTGAAATAAGCTAAGTTCTTATGGTCGGTGAGGATGGTGACAGGGTGAGCTGTCCCAGTGAGGTAGTGTTGCCATTCCTCTAAGGCACGTATGACTGCCAAAAGTTCTTGATCGTAGATGTCGTAGTTCCATTCCTCTGGAGAAAATGTTCGTGAATAATAAGCACAAGGGTGGAGGTCACCATTGGCATCCTTCTGCATCAAGATAGCACCTGCTGCCCCTAGAGACGTGTCAGTCATTACCCAAAAGGGGTCTGTGGATCGGGGAAGTTGCAACACTGGGGCGGCCAAAAAGGCTTTTTGCAATTGTCGGAAAGCAGATTCACAGTGGGGGTCCAGGCCCAAACATGGTCTTTCTTTGTTAGATCATGTAGGGGTCTGCAGATTGCAGAGAAGCTCGGGATGAACTTTCGGTAGAAATTGCAAAATCCTATGAAGGATTGTACTGCTTTCACTGATTTGGGCAACACCCAGTCCTTTATGGCCTGCAATTTAACAGGGTCTAGGGTGATTGATCCGGGGCGAACGATCATCCCTAAATATTCCACCTCAGAAACGTTAAAATGGCATTTGCTGAGCTTAAGGTATAGCCGATGATCTCGCATCCTTTGGAGTACCCACATTGTCCACAAGTGGTGGAGTTCCTGATCATCCTGGGTATGGATCATCAAGTTGTCCATGTAGATGATAAGCCATCCTTCCGCGATCATATCTTTGAAGATATCATTCATAAGGGCTTGGAAAGTGGGTGGGGAATTGCATAGTCTGAAGAACATGATGAGTGGTTCATACAACCCAAACAGGGTGTTGAATGCAGCTTTCCATTCGTCACCAGGCAGGATGTGAACGTTGTTGTAACCCCACCTGATATCCATTTTAGTAAAAATGGTAGAGTCTCGCAGGCAGTCAATGAGTTCTGAGATCAGGGGAAGGGGGTATGCGTTCTTTACGGTTGCAGAGTTGAGGTATTGGTAATCCTGGCAGGGTCGTAGCCCACTGTCCTTTTTTTGTACAAAGAAGAACAGGGAGGCTTGTGGGGATTTCGAAGGTCGGATCTTCCCTGAATGGAGATGTTTGTCCACGAAATCCCTGCAGACTTGCAATTCTTTTGGGTTTAGAGGGTAGGCTTTGGCTACTCTGGGGGAAAAGTTGGGTTTTAACTCGATGGCATGGTCGTATGGTTGGTTTGGTGGAAGTTCACCTTCCCTGGGTTCACCAAACACGTCTTTGTATGAAGAATATCAAGCCAGTAATTCTGTAGTTGGTTGGCTGGATTTCTGAGCCAGTTCAGTGGATAGAGTTATTTTTGATAGGGTCTCTTTGGCAAGGTATCTGAGGAGGTATCAATATTCTGTCCCATCCGATATGGGTGGTTTGCGATCGTCAGGTAATTCTACCTTTCCAGTAGACCAATTTATCTTTGGGTTTGCCTTCCTTAGCCAATTGATTCTGAGGATTACTTTTTCTTTTCCACAGTCCAGGACAAGGAAAGTCATTTGTTGCGAGTATCCTCCAATGTGCAGTGTTATGGTGACTGTGCTGTGGATCATTCTGTTTTTGTTCAGGGATCTGTCTACGTTATGTGTGAGGATAGGTTTAGGAAGATGCCTCGTTTTCCACCCATGAGTTTGGACCAGGAATTTACTGAGAAAACTTCCTGTAGCTCCGCTATCAACTAGCACAGATGTTTCAATGGTGTTTTTGCCTGTGTCCTGGTACAATTGAATGGGGAGTTTTATTGCTCTGGCCTTTGTACCGGTTACAAATACAAGCACTAAAGATAGGGGAGGAGAAGCCATTGTTTCTTCCCTCCCAACTAAAAATCCTGATCCGTTTTGATCATGCAGATTTCTTCTTCTTCGGTAGTACAAACTTTAAGGATCCAAAGTAGTTCATCTCGGGGTAGGTCCAATCCTTGGATAAATGTGGCCAAGGCATCGGTTTCAGTGGTGGTGACAGTATTTATTTTCTGGGGGGGCTTTCACCAGTTTCAGGGGTTTCCAGTCCCTTTCTTGTGATTGGAGGACCTACACCCTGTGTGATGACACACAAAACATTTATTGTTTTTCATGTGCTCTGCTCTTTCTACTGGGGAGAGTCTGATGAAGTCGATATCCATGGCGTTTGGATCTCTTTCCACATGGCAGGTTCCTCCCCCATGTGGCATAGGGATATAATCCCTTCTTCCCCTCAACTGCTTAAGCC
>JBBPTA010000472.1:0-13833 GCA_038093915.1 Boletellus aff. emodensis
TCACCAAGGAAGCCGCAGACCACGCCCCCCCTGCCCGACCTTACGACCACGCCATCTCCCTTGACGAATCCTTCGTTCCCAAAGTGGGAAAACTTTACCCTCTGACCCCCGAGGAAAAGAAAGCCGCTGAGGACTTCTTAGAAGAAAACCTCAAGGCCAGAAAGATCCGTCCCTTGAACTCCCCCCAAGCGTCCCCCTTCTTCTTCGTGAAAAAGAAGGATGGTGGTCTTCGCCCCTGCCAAGACTACCGATATCTCAACGAACACACCATCCGAGACGCCTACCCCCTCCCCCTTATCTCCGATCTCGTCGACAAGCTCCAAGGAGCAAACCTCTTCACGAAGTTTGACGTCCGATGGGGTTACAACAACGTCCGCATCAAGGACGAAGACCGATGAAAGGCTGCTTTCATCACACACAAAGGGCTATTTGAGCCCACGGTAATGTTCTTCGGACTTACCAATTCCCCCACCACGTTCCAGTGATTCATGAACGACTCGTTCCGTGACATGATCGCCGAAGGATGGCTCGTCATCTATATGGACGACCTCCTTATCTTCTCCCCCGATGCCAAGACCCATGAGGAACGCACCAAGCGTGTCCTCAGCCGCATGCAAGAACTCGATCTTCATCTGAAGATCTCCAAGTGTAAATTCGCCACGGACTCAGTGGAGTACCTCGGCATGATTGTTAAACCCGGCCAACTAGCCATGGACCCCGTGAAACTCGCCGGTATCGCAGACTGGCCCGTCCCCCAAAAGCTGAAGGACGTTCGCTCCTTCTTAGGCTTCGCCAACTTCTATCGGAGGTTTATCCCCGATTACTCCGCCATCGCCCGCCCCCTCATCAACATGACCAAGAAAAGCTTGGCCTGGAACTGGACCTCCCAGTGCCAGGATGCCTTTGACGCCCTTAAACGGGTATTCCTCTCGAAGCCGATGCTTCATCTCCCTGACCACGGCCGCCCCTTCGCCATCGCCACAGACGCCTCGAAACACGCCACGGGTGGCGTCCTCCTCCAAACTGACACCAACGGGGATTGGCACCCCTGCTCCTACCTCTCACAATCGTTCTCCCCTGCCGAAAGGAACTATGATATCTATGACCGCGAACTCCTCGCAGTCATCCGCGGACTTAAGGCATGGAGACACTATCTCCATGGATCCCCCTTCCCCGTCCAGGTCTTCACAGATCACAAGAACCTGACGTACTTCCGTCAGCCCCAGAAGCTCAACCGGCGCCAAGCCTGTTGGCTTCTTGATCTTGCCGACTTCGATCTCAAGATGATCCATGTCCCCGGAAAACTCCTTTCTGCCCCCGACGCCCTCTCCCGCCGCCCGGATCTTATCCCCGATAATGACTCCGACAATGCCGACGCCACCCTCCTCCCACAGTCCATGTTCGTCAGTCTAATAGACACCGAACTGTCACAGAAGCTCGCTGCTTCTTCCTCCTCGGACCCTTTGGTCCTCGACGCCGTCCGTGCACTTGACGGGGAAGTACCCCTCAAGTTCTGCTCCCGCCTCTCCGACTGGTACTATGATGCCGGCGTCCTTACGTATCAAGGACGCGTCTACATTCCCCCCGACTCCGACCTCCGCCGCACCGTTGTCTCCCGGTCACATGACCACACCTCTGCCGGCCACCCCGGTTATTTGAAAACACGCCAACTCGTCGCTGCCAAGTTCTGGTGGCCGGGCCTCGCCCAATTTGTCCGACAGTACGTCGAAGGCTGTGCTACGTGCCAGCAAAACAAGGTTAATACCCACCCCACGACACCCCCCCTTGTCCCTATCCCGTCCCGCTGCACCCGCCCCTTCCAACAGGTCTCATGTGACCTTATCACCGGTCTCCCCGCCTCCGCTGGCTTTGATGCCCTCCTGGTCGTGGTCGACCATGGGCTTACTAAGGGGGTAATTCTCTGCCTAACCAAACAAACCGTCACTGCTGAGGGAATCGCCACCCTCTTTCTCCACAAAGTATACACCCGATTCGGATTGTATGACAAGATCATCTCCGATCGAGGTCCCCAGTTCGCATCTGCCTTTGCCAAGGAGCTTGGAAACCTCCTCGGATACTCCCTTTCTCTCTCCACCGCTTACCACCCTCAGTCCAACGGAGAAATGGAACGCGTCAACCAAGAAGTTGAGACGTACCTTCGGATCTTCTGCCAAGAGAACCCTTCCTCTTGGTCCGAAATGATTTCCCACGCTGAGTTCGCCCACAACCACCGCCCTCACTCCATCACCGGGAAGTCCCCGTTCTTCCTCATGATGGGATTCGAACCCTGACCGCTTCCCACGGTCATCTCCGCGACTTCCATTCCCGCAGTAGAAGCACGTCTCCAACTTCTGACTGCTGCCCGAGAAGAAGCTCTCGCCGCCCACGCCCTCGCCCAACAAGTGATGAAGTCCCGTTCCTCCAAGGGCTTCAAACCGTTCACCAAAGGAGACAAAGTTTGACTAGAAGCCAAAAACCTGAAACGCCACGTCGCCTCCCCGAAGCTCGCTCCCAAGCGAGAAGGACCGTTTGTTATCACAGACGTATTATCCCCTATCACGTACAAACTCCGACTTCCAAAGACTTGGAAGATTCATAACACGTTCCACGCTTCCCTCTTATCGCCCTATCGCGAAAACGACGTCCACGGGAAGAACTTCCCGAAACCACCCCCAGACCTTGTAGCGGGCGAAGAAGAATACAAGGTGGAACGCCTCTTACGTCATCGCGGACCCTCGAACAACCGGCAATTCCTGGTCCGGTGGAAGGGTTACACTCCCGAAGAAGACTCCTGGGAACCCGAGCGGAATTTAAAACATTCTAAGACTGCTCTCCTCGAGTATAAGAAGGGCCACCCTTCTGCCTTCCGTCTCTAACTCCCTTCGACCTCAACCACCACCACCACCATGGACGCCTCCTTGATCCCCACCACTGCGCTCCCCTTTGTCATGAATGGACAAACCGTTTATACCCCGTCCCCTGTCGCCGACTCCCTGCTCGACACCGCCTTGCTCAACTCCCGTCTCGTCACCACCCTCGACCGCGCCATTGCCCCCGTCTCCCCACTCGGCTACTTGCGGGATGTTTATACCCACCATATGGCCATGAGAAACGCCATCATCGGTCTAACCGACCACGTGCCGATGAACAACCATATACGTCTTCTTTTCACCATTCTCCAACGCTCTGATCTCCGTCTACATACCGCCCTCCTCGCCGCTCTCACCCAACTAGGATTGGGTAACGCAATTAACCAGATAGACAACATGCTCCGGGAATTCGGAAACGAATCTCCCACTCTCCCCGCCAATTTAACCATAAACGACGCCATGCCCCCTGCTCCCACTGTGGAGGTAACCGCCGCCCAAGATGACGAACCCATCCCTGAGTCCCACCTTCGATACTGGCAGGCATGCCTTCATTGCCATCACCTTAGTCACAACAAGCTGTACTGCCAAAGGTACACATGCCCTGGATGTTCTATTTCGGCCCCCGGTCACACAATTGCCAACTGCATGGGACCTGTTCGTTCCCCGCTACCACCGTCTTCCCCCGGTTCCTCACACCGGAGCACACCCTCTCCGCGCCCTCACCCGTACCGCTGCCCTGGAACTCTGTACACCTCAAAAGGCACCTCTCCTCGTCCTCTGGCCTTCGCTGACCGGTCCGTATCCCCGTCCACCCCGAGCCTTTGGACTCCCACGCCCCACCTCGATGGATTCTCCCCTGGAGTCGAGCTCGACTCTTATCCCACGGTCGTGGAACTATTCACACCCGATCTCCCGGAACTCCTGATCTATGACCCCATGGACCCTCGACGTACCCTCATGGAAGCGCTTGGGTTTATCCCAAACAAAGACACCTGTCCAGTCGGACTTCCGGAGTTCACTACACTCCGCTTCCTCCTGAACGTCCAAGAAGCCATAGACGGCCCACCCTTATCCACGGACTTCCACACCCTCGGACGAGCCCTCCATTTCTTACGAGAACACGACCACCCAACTACTTCCCCCCACAGACCCGCGTACAACAGCGAAGGTGAAGAAGTACCCATCGCCTTCGCCATCAGAGATCCCCTCCGCCGCGTTGACACACCCCCCCCTGACCTCCCGGACTACGACCATGACGGCAACAATGAATTGGACGACAGCGGCTATGCCAACGTCACCGGATCACCCGGACCTTTTACTCATGACTTTTAATCAAAGTTAGTAACTTCGAATGTACTACGGGGGTAATGTTACGATTCGCCCCTTTTCTTTCCTTGCCTCACCGTTCTTCCCTGATCCGGTTTAGCGGATCACTTGTCATTAACGCTTACCTTACGATCCGACCCATCGGATCCTTTGTCATCACCTTTTACTCATAGTCCGATCCATCTCGGACTTCCCTTACCCCTTTCGACCTGTTGGTCATTCTGGCTTATGCCTCTGTCCGATTCAACTCGGACTTCTTATCTTCTTTTCCTTTGTTCTCTTTATACGGTAGTTGGTCTGTGTGCATCACAGACAGGTATATAAACCCCAGTCGTCTAGCCATGTACCCTAAGCTAGACTTACCTGGCAAACTACCTTGTTCGCTCCTCGCTCCCAAGCCTTGAGCTCCTCGTCCACCGACTAGCACAGCTAGCCCGGCAGTATCCCTCATCCACCGACTAGCACCGCTAGCCCGGAAGTCACCTCGTCGCCGTAGGAAGACCCTCAGCTGCCTTCGTCCTCGCCTCCTAAGGAAGACCCTTAGGATAACATCCTTCGTGCTCGTCTAGGAGCGACCATCATCCCGCTAGGTCTACGCTCGTCCCTACCCGGGCCAAGCGTAACAGCCAAGCCTGTTGGTCTCTCTTTTTACAGGATTTTGATCTCGTCTGGCAGGTTACCCCGGGTACTCACATGGCCCTGGCGGATGCTCTCTCTCGGAAAGACTTTATCGACACTTCATCCGACAATGTCTCTGCATCCATCCTCCCCGACCCCCAGATCATCAATGCTCTCGACCTTGCCCTCGCTGACAGTATTTGTTCCTCCTTGTCTTCTGACCCCCTCATTCTTCGTGCTCTCCAAGGCCTTCAGGATGGCACCCCACTCTTCCCCCGTTCCTCCCTGCAGGACTGGTCATTTGATAATGGCCATCTCTATTTTCATGAACAGTTATACGTCCCTCCCTCCTCCCATTCCTCCCTCCTACACGCTCTCCATGCCTCTCCCACCACTGGCCACATGGGGTTTTTCTACACCAAAGCTCTTGTTGAATGTGACTTCTGGTGGCCTGGTCTGGGTACCTTCATTAAAAGCTTCATTGTGGGTTGTGCCCTTTGCCAACAGTCAAAGGCCAATACCCACCCCACCCACACCTCCCCTCACTCCAATCCCTTCTTCCACAACTCTCCCTTTTCGCCAACTCTCCATGGATCTCATCACTGATCTGCCACCTTCCTCTGGCTTCGATTCTCTGCTGGTTGTGGTTGACCACGGGCTTACGAAGGGGGTGATTCTCATACCTTGCACAAAAACCATTGACACCGCAGGGGTTGTGCTACTATTCTTCAATCATGTATTTAAATGATTTGGACTCCATGACTCGATCATCTCTGACAGAGGTCCACAGTTTGCCTCAGCATTCGCTTGAGAACTTGCCCGTCTCCTCCATTACGATGTCCACCTGTCCACCACCTACCACCCCCAAACTGACGGACAGACTGAACTGGTTAACCAAGAGATCAAAACCTATCTTCAGATCTTTTGCATGAATCAACCCAATATGTGGTCATCTGTCAAGTCCGGTTCTTCTCCGCTTCTGCTCCGGTCGGTTGGAAGCACGAGGGAGAGAGGGACGAGACGGAGGTGGATGGAGTTGGGTCAGAGGGGTAAGGACTTGGCTTCAGCGATGCGGAGAGCACGCTGTGCCCTTGCACGTTCGGTCCTTATATTTCGGAGAATGGAGACAGAGGGTCGGAGACGGAATCCGACTGAGCGAGAAGAGAAGTGACTTAGTGTCATATCCCACGTTCCCACTCCGGTCCTCCGGACCATCTCCAGTCAAGGACTCCGGTGTGATCTTATCACAGATGCACCTCGTACATATCGGACATATCTCCATTTCCCCTTTTGTACATCCTTATTCTGTTTATAGTAACTCTGTCTCCTCTTTCCCCTTTTGTCTTAGTTCCGCTCTTAGACTTCCTCCGAAGCTGTGTTCCCTACGCACGCACAGCTCTGGCTTCTCTTGTATCCGGAGTACAGCTCCGCAGTTCCTTTGCTTAGTCCTCCTACTTACCAATCTCTGTTACTAATCCAACTCCGGACCTTCGTATATAAACTCTGTACCCTCTGTTTGTAACCTTAGTTCATATATCGAATCTAAGTCACTTCTCTGTTTGCTCTATCGGATTCCGTTCTGATCATCAACTCTGTCCTCCGAAATACTTAGGACATACTTTGTGCAAGGGCGCAGCGTGCCACCTGCATCGCTGAAGCCAAAGTCCATCCGCCTCCGACAACTCCGCCCCTTCACCCAGTCTCCCTTCGCACCTCCGACCGACCGGAGCAGAGCGGAGAAGAACCGGACTTGACACTTAGATGATATACGAACTGAAGAAACTACAGCATAGGGTACAAGGGTTTATATACGGAGTCCGAAGGTGGATTAGTAACAGAGATTGGTAAGTACAGAGATCAGTAAGCAAAGAGGTTAAGTGAAGCTACCTCGGAGCTGTACTCTGGGTACTGTGGAGCCAGAGCTGTGTTCGCGTAGAGAACACAGCCACGGGCAAAATCTACAAGCAAGACTAGAGTAAAAGGAGAAGACAGGGGAAACATATGAAAAGAGAAACGGAGATAAGAGTCCAGTATCTACAGAGTGTGTCTATGATAAGATTGCACCGGAGTTCCAGTGGAGTTATTCTGGAGAACCAGAGTTGGACTTAGGGATATGACAGTATCCCCCTCTTAGGCCTGAACCCCTGAAGGCCGTGAGTGAGGACAATGCAGGGTGACGAAGAATGCGGAGTCCGAAATTTCCGGAGATGTCCGTGTACCAGGTATAAAGTCCAGTGTGGACCACTATCTGCTCTTTCCCATCAACCACGACCATGTCCAAACAACTTGATGTCACCAAGATCAACACCTGGTCCGACGACCAGCTCACGGAGGTCAAGGATGACGACGAGGAGATCAGCACAGCGAAGTACACGGAGTGTCGGAGGCAGGCAAAGGAGAGGAAGGAGGCGGAACGTCAAGCGCACGAGGAGGCTGAGTGTAAAGTGTGGGAGGAAGTGGAGAAGAGGGTGCGTCAGGAGGAGCAGAACCGGAGGCAGGTGGAGGCAGTGCAGAAACGGCAAGAGGAAGAGGCCACCTGGAAATGGGTAAGTGGCATGGGTGGTTAAGACGACAATGGGGCTGACGGACAACAGGTGGAGGAGGTCCAGGAGCAACAACAGTTGGCTCCTCTGGCCGGGAGAGGAAAGAAGAGGGTGTCAGAGCCCCCGACATGTGAACAGTGTGAGGAGTGGGGCCTGGACTGCGTTCCGGGCCCCAGTAAGTTGACATCTTATGAGGCATGCTGGGAGGCCAAGACGGCATGCAAGTGGCCTGGAGTGACAGAACTGCCGGAGAAGAGACGGAGGCGGAGGAAGGATAAGGAGCCGGAACTGGAGCCAGAGCCAGAAGCAGGACCGAGCGGCTCACAAACCCAGGAGACGGAGGTGACGGTGCTGGAAGGCATCCAGATGGCACTGGGAGGCATCGAGGATGCAATCCAAGCCCAAAACAGGAGGCTCGACATCCAGAATCGATGGCTTCGTCAGTTGGTGGAGCTGAAAGGGATGGAGGTGTACGGAGATGGAGAGTCGGATGTGGAGGAGGAGGAAGAGGCAAAGGCCGCCACGGAGGAGCTGCCGGAGTTGGCAGTAGAAGAGAAGGAGGCAGATGCGGCCGCAGTCGCTGCCTTCCTGGTGGAGAAGGAAAAGGAGAAAGAAAAGGACACTGGAGAGGACACCGGAGGGGAGTCGGAGGAGTAATGGCTGCCCGCTCTGCCCCTCATGTACATAGTAAGAGTGTTGTTTGAATGTGACGTGTCTCGGACTGAGATCGACTGGAGTGACACGTTTAAGGCCAGAATGGCCCAGGCCTGGTTGGGTAACACAAATGGAAGTCGTCGAGTAGTTCGCTAGCGTTGCCTAACTCCATGGCAAGCAACCACGAGGTTTCTTCATCAGTCCCCTCATAGCTGGCCCATCGGACTAAGTATAGGAGTTGGCAATGACGTCTCCTGCGATTGATCTTGGAGTTGAGAATCTCCGCGATCTCATATTCGACTTCTCTGTCAACCTCGATCGGAGGTGGCGGAGGTTGCACGCGATTCGGAATTGTGTTCGGAGCCAAAGGCTCTAATTGGGAAACGTGGAAAATGGGGTGGATGGACTTCATAGAGTCGGAGAGTCGGAGCATGAAGGAGTGTGAACCGGGGTGTGCGATGATGGTGTATGGTCCAAGGTTCTTGTCAGACAGTTTGTGGGATGGGCGCATGGTCCAGAAGTACTTCACTTTCACGTAGACTGCATCTCCAACCTTGAAGTCCGGAGGAGGGATTCGCTTGGCATCAGCGGGTCCTTGGTATCGTTGCTGAGCCGAAGCCATTTTGGAGCGGAGGAATTCGTGGAGATCATGAAGATCGGAGGTGAACTCCTGAGCACGTGAGGAGCTCAAGGAGAGGGATGTGTCGACAGAGATGTTGGGGTGGTATCCTTTGTTAGCGAAGAATGGCGAGACGCCAGTAGTAGCGCTAGGCGCGTTATTGAATGCGAACTCCACAAGGGGTAGGAGGTCCACCCAGTTGTCCTGTTGGTAGTTACAATAGATCTGGAGGTATTGCTCTAGGGTTTGATTAGTTCGCTCGGTTTGACCATCTCCTTCGGGGTGATACCTGGAGGTGAAGTGGAGGGTCATCATGAGGGCCTTGCCCAGAGAGCGGAAGAAGTGGGAGATGAACTCTGAACCTCTGTTGGACGTGATGTGGGACGGAACCCTGTGCTTGGAGAACACATGGGTTACAAAGATTTTCGCTAACTCCGGAGCGGAGATGGTGTCGTGGGTTGGGATGAATATCCCTTGCTTGGATAGATGGTCTACAACCACCAGAATGGCAGTGTATCCGGAGGAGGATGGGAGATGTTCGATGAAGTCCATGGAGATGGAATTCCATGGACATTCGGGGATTGGGAGTTGCTTGAGTAGTCCATATGGACGATGGCAGGGAACTTTGGCACGAGCACACGAAGTGCATGAACTGACATACTCCTTGACTAAAGTCCGGATGCCAGGCCATGTATACTCTCAACGGATCAACTCTAAAGTCTGGTTCTGACTGAAGTGGCCAGCGAGAGGATGATCGTGCTTATAACGGAGAACTTGGAGTCGGAGATCATTGACATCCGGGATGTAGATCCTGCCGTCGAGATGGAGGAGTCCATCGGAGTCTACTGACTAGCGATGATTGGAGGTGTTGGACATGTGGCGCTGGGCCATGGGGTCTAAGGGCAGGGAGGAAAGGATGTCTCGGTGGAGTTGCTCCACGTTGACGAGGGTTGCTGCACAGAGTGCAGGGGTGAGAAGGCAGGTAGCTCTAAGGGAGGACACGAGCTGTTCCTGCGTGAAGACCGGACGGAGATTGTGGGGATTGACGCGAGCGTAGTCCCTATCCCTCTCTTTGGGATAGACGTCCCAGCATCTAGTAAGGGAGTCGGGCTTAGCTCCGAGGCGTCCGGGGCAGAAACAAATGGCGAGATTGAATTGACAAAGGAACTCCGACCAGCATGCTTGGCGCCGGGTCAGGAGTTTCGAAGAGGTGAAATATTCTAGATTCTTATGGTCCGTGACAACGTCGACCAGAGAGGCGGAGCCCTTGAGGTAGTGCCACCAATGCTGAAAGGCCTTGAAGATAGCCAACAGCTCCTTATCATGGGTGTCGTAGTTGAGCTCCGGAGCGGTGAGCATATGGGAGTAGTAGGTGACCAGGTGGACTTCACTGTCGGAGCATCCAATGGAGAGGATGCTGGCAATGGTGTAGTCAGAGGTGTCGGTCTCCACAATGAGCGGAGCATCCGGAACCCAGTGGGTGAGAATAGGAGCGGAGGTGAAAGCGGCCTTGAGGCGCTGGAAGGCAGAGTGGCACTCTGGGGTGAAATTCCAAGGGGCGTCTTTCTGCGTCAAGCAGGTAAGGGGCATGATGATGCCGGAGTAATTGAATATAAAACAATGGTAAAAGTTTGCGAAGCTGAGGAAGGATTGGATGTCCTTCACCTTCCGAGGTTCCAGCCAATTGGAGATGGCCTTCACCTTTTCAGGCGACATGGACAGTCCCTCGGTGGACAGCTGGAAGCCGAGGTACTCGATGGAGTCGGAATGGAACTCGCACTTCTCTGGTTTGGCGTACAAGCCATGCTTCCGGAGGCAGCGGAGAACTTCTCGGACGTGCTTCTTGTGGGTCTCAAGATCCAGGGAATAGATCAGGATGTCGTCGAGGTAGATGATGACACAGACATTGAGAAGATTGGTGAAAGCACTATTCACGAACCTCTGGAAAGCTGCCAGAGCGTTGGTAAGACCGAACAGCATAACACACCATTCAAACGAGCCGTAGCGAGTGTGGAAAGCGGTCTTCCACTCGTCACCTTCGGTGATACGGACTAGGTGGTATGCATGATGGAGGTCGATCTTTGAATAGATCCAGGCTTTAGACGGAGCATCCAGGAGGTCGGAGATAGCAGAAGCGGATACCGATCTTTCTTTGTGATCTTGTTGAGTCCACGGAAGTCCACGCACAAGCGGAGTGAACCATCCTTTTTACGGACAAAGAGGACCGGAGCTCCATGAGCGGAGCTGGACTGTCAAATGAATCCATAGTTGAGATGCTCATCGAGGAACTCGCGTAGGGATCCTAACTCAGTGGGGGAAAGGGAATAGATGGTGCCCAGAGGAGGTGAAGCACCCTCTTCCAGATCGATCTTAAGATCATACTCACGATGCGGAGCGAGTGTGTCTGCTCGAGCTTTGCTGAATACATCTGTGAAATCGTGGTAGACATCCGGAACTCTGGAGAGGTCCGGAGGTGGGGAATCTGGAGAGACGGAAGCGGAGTGTAGCTTCGCTGAGTCCTCTGGCCGGAGATGTAGGGTGAACAGCATAGAGCCCTCTAGCTTACAGGCATGGGAGTACGCTGCAGTGTTAATGATGGATATGCTCAGCGGGGATGGAGGAGGCGAGTCAAGGATAGAAGGACCGAAGTCCGGTGCATCGTCAGAGACGGATGTGGGAGGAGGGCGAGCCAACGGAGTGGGCTCGACAGAGGGAGGTACCGGGGATGCTGGCACTCGTTGCACGTTCAATCGGAAGCTAATGCTGCCCAGTACCCAATCAATCGACGGATTGTAGCGGGTGAGCCATGCATGTCCGAGCATGAGAGCGCAAGAGGAGTCCAACGGAGTTATGAAAAATGTTTCGGAGGTGACGTCGCCAGAGGGAAAGTGGAGGCTGAGTTCGACAGTACAGGAAATGGTTGTGTTGGATGATCCATCGAGGAGTCGGAGAGAGAGCGGAGGAACGTTGTGATACAGGAGAGAATGTTTATTTACGAAGGACGAATCTACAAAACAATGGGTAGAACCCGAGTCAACTAAAGCGGAGACGGAGGAAATATTATATGTCGGGATAGAGACGGAGGGCATAAGGGTGTTGGGATCTGAGAGAGCAGACGCATTGAGTTGGACCTCCGTGATTGTACACTCGGAGTCAACGCAGTCTCCAGAGTGTACGGAGTTCTGGAGACTGCTGACTATTTTTTTGACTCCGCAGTGGCCGGAGCGGAGGAGGTCGTAGTGACCATTGCTGCGCGCACCTTTGCCTTGGAGGCCTTACTAGTCGACTTTGGACAATCCTTGGTGGTATGTCTGGCAAGTCTGCAGAACATGCAGAGGCCATTCTTGAAGTGTCGCTGACGCTCTTCCTCAGTCAGCTTGCCATCCTTGCCCAAGTGCGAGGGCATGTCGGTCGAAGCGGACTTGGTGGAGTTGGATTTGGAGGGTGACGACGAAGTCGCCTTGGGGGTGGAGAGGGAGGTACTGGAGGACTTATTGGCAGAGGACGAAGTCGAGGCGGACTTATTGGTACTGCCAGAGTTGGAGGGTGTAGACTTGGTTTGACGAGCGATCTCCGATTTCTGCTCCCAGTACCTTGCATTGATAGTCTGCGCGAGGGTCCGGAGGGTGTAGAGAGTGTTGGGCTTTCTGACACGGGAGATTTTGTCTTTGATATGGTCCAGCAGACTGTTATAGAAAATATGGCGGAGGGCACCAGGTCCGTAATCGTCAACCTGTCCTGCCAGCCTATTAAACTCGACAACATATTTATTGATCCACTGGCCATCTTTCATCGTCAAGTGGTCCAGCTGATGTTCCACATCTCTGACCAGATCATGCGGACCAAAGTTTGCCTTAAGTTCTTCGACGAAAGTTTCATAGTCGTCCATCCACAAGGGACGGCGACGGTATTGAGCAGAGTTTAGGAGGTCCGGTTCAAACCATTCCAAGGCCATACCCTTCAGGTAGGACTGTGTGAATACTACTTTAGCGCGGTCCAACCGGAATGCCTTCGGGCGGTCCTGGAAGTTGAGCTCGCATTGCACCAAGAAGGTGTGGAGTTTGCGAGGGTCCATTCTGTCAAACGTATCTGGCTCGCGGACCTTGGTCCGAGAGGAGGAAGTGTCGCGGTCGGTGGTATTATTAGCCTGCACGAGCACATGGATTGCCTGAGTGAGAGCAAGCATAGGGTCGAGAGGTGGAGGCGGACTTCCAGGGAGACAAATATTGCGGGGGGATGGAGGATCGTTGCCTTGGAGGGCATCGTCCCAGCCCCCATCGTCTGGATCGTTGGGCTCATCTCCTGGGTTGGGTGCACCTCCGGGATTGCCACCCGGAGTGGGTGCAACCCCATTGTTAGACTGAGGTGGAGAGGCGGAGTTGCTGCCCGTAGCAAATGTGCTGGCTGAGGCAGATGCATCAGAGGAAGGCCCCTCGGAAGGAGGCTCTTCAGGGGGAGGCTGATGAGCGTGGCATGATGGTGTAGGGGTGGTCCTTCCGTCCGAAGGTGGAGGACTTCGCTGCGCTGGGAACGAGAGAAAGTTCCCAGACCCAGGCATAGGCGGAGGTGTGTCGGGACGGGGATTAGTGCAGGACTGCACATGAGTCTGGATGATGCGAGACATGGTACAGACAAACACACAAGTGTGAGTTCGTATATACTGTCAAGTCCAGTTCTTCTCCGCTTCTGCTCCGGTCGGTTGGAAGCACAAGGGAGAGAGGGACGAGACGGAGGCGGATGGAGTTGGGTCGGAGGGGTAAGGACTTGGCTTCAGCGATGCGGAGAGCACGCTGCGCCCTTGCACGTTCGGTCCTTATATTTCGGAGAATGGAGACAGAGGGTCGGAGACGGAATCTGACTGAGCGAGAAGAGAAGTGACTTAGATGATATATGAACTGAAGAAACTACAGCATAGGGTACAAGGGTTTATATACGGAGTCCGAAGGCGGATTAGTAACAGAGATTGGTAAGTACAGAGATCAGTAAGCAAAGAGGTTAAGCGAAGCTACCTCGGAGCTGTACTCCGAGTACTGTGGAGCCAGAGCTGTGTTCGCATAGAGAACACAGCCGCAGGCGAAATCTACAAGCAAGACTAGAGTAAAAGGAGAAGACAGGGGAAACATACGAAAAGAGAAACGGAGATAAGAGTCCGGTATCTACAGAGTGCGTCTATGATAAGATTGCACCAGAGTTCCAGTGGAGT
>JBBPTA010000474.1:2918-13784 GCA_038093915.1 Boletellus aff. emodensis
TACGCGTGGGGTGGTACTGGTCTGGGCGAGGAGGACTCGGCGAAGGCAAGTAGCAGCATATGCCTTCCTAGAGTCAACGTTTCGACCAAAGGGCTTCTCGGGTCCTACATGAGACTACGACAAGAACGTCAGGGTCGATCGTGGCGCGTTGCTGGTCGACACTCTGCATTGAGCGGATACGAATTCGAGAAGGAGGGAACTACAGCGCATTCCAATGTGCCCTTCAACGACGGGATGATGTAAAACGCCGATTCGATCGTGTCCCTTGTTTACAGCCTTGTGGCAAGACGTGACGAGTTGGAAAACATCCGCGCCTGGTTTTGCCAGCTCCATTCTTTTTTTTCCCCGTGATTGTGACCTGCAACCTCGGGTTAAACGTGCAAGTATTTGAAAAGTAGGGGCGGCGGTGAATCATTCGCCGTTCTGCCGGGCAATGCACTGCGCGTGTTTCCGGTGTGCGTCAGTTGTGCTGGTGTAAAGATGGGAGCGCGCCGTCCGGTCGGGTTGTCAATATTTCAATCATCGTAGTCCCCTATTTTTCGCAGGCGCAAACCTCGGCAGACAAGCATACTCGCCATCTCCGGATTCGTTCTTAGCGCGACGATCGTCTCATTCATCTTGACCTTGAGGCTAGGACCACAACATGCGATAATACAGGCAGAAGTGGGCAGGCGAACTTGCGTGGCCGTAGTAACACGCAATCTACCATGCCAGACGGGCATTCCCAGACCCTGCGAGTTGATGAATACTAATTGAAATGGAGTCTGGGAAGAGGGTTGCACCGGGTTATTTCGGACGAGCGTCAAAGCTCAGAGGACGATTTGGCCCAAAGTCACCGGTGCCAGAGCTTTCCGATGCCGTAGGTCTGGGGGTTTTTGGCGAATACGTTCTAGTGAGTCCAATGCAGGTGATGGGGTTGATTTCTCGCTGAACTTAAGCATCAAGTCTGGAATCTCAGAGATGTCGTCCACCGCCGTGTCCACCGGATATATATATAGAATCTAGGCTGCACCATGCATGGGCATACGAGTGCCCTGGTCTGCACGGTCTGTATTGGGAATAAATGAAACATGCTGTATTAGGTCAGTCAGGCCAACGAAAGGGTGTCATAAAATTTGGGAAAGGGTGATGCCTGCAGAATGGCGTTATCAACCACAGCAGATAGACAAACCCAGAGCAAGATGTGGGCGGGGATCCTCAAGCCACCCCAGACGGAATCAAGTCGCCGGTACGGTAACATGTAGTTCGCGTGGGAGCGAAAACTACTCCTGGACAAACAGAACAGGGGAATGTCAGATGAGTCGCAGGGGCACACGGGGGGACAAATCCTTACTGAGTGTGGCGAAACGCGCGCTGCACATTGTCTTTAGTCCATCAAATAAATTTTCGCAGGGGGAGGTGTCACCTTGACGGTGGAGGCAGGAGTGGGTAGGAACGCGGCAACCCTCATAAGCACGCGAAAGCCCTGGATTGTGCTGGACAACGACTGTGGGATGGGTGGTTGGGTTACGGGGAAGTTATGATCCAATATGCGACGAGGACCTTGCACGACAACGCTGGGTCCAAAACGGAGAAATCTTGCGATCGATAGCGGGAGCTCGAGCGCTCAGAGACCGATGCAGTAACTCACAGCCATGGCGTGACACCGTCCAGGTGACTCGCTCGCTCCACCTGCCTACTTCATTGCCAGCGTGACAGCCAGCCTTTTTACGGTAGAAATGGTGTTTCGAAGTGTGATTGATATTGCGCCTTCAACCCTAGAGAGCTTCTACCACCCATAAAATAAACGGGACTGGACTGCGAACTTTCCCCCTCCGTGATGTGTCCATGCGCAGCAACCGTCGTTGGTTGCCTTGTGGCCAGTGCGACTAGAGGGCGGCATTAAGAGATCGAAATCTAACCTTGCTCAAACATGACTCATGGTCATGAACTGATCGGATGTCCTTCTTTTCCAGAACCAAGGTCACCGTCTTCATTAGCAATCAGGGTGCTGATGCATGGCAAAGGAGACTGCATACCAACATCTGACCATTCCTGTGGTCTGCAAGATAAAGCGAAAGCTTGGAAATCCAGAGAGGGTCCATTTTGCTTACGTGGACACGCGAATTTTAGAGATAAGCGCGAACCAAACAACGCAGCAAAGATCAACCGGTGGAGTGGCTCGGATCTGCCGGAGGAGCGGTTATCGAGTATTTGCTTCCCTATACTTGGAACACTCCACCTGTTCGCGCCTGGCGGTTGTATGAAACATTCATTTATGTCACCTGCTCCACCGAGCCGAAATACGGTCGCCGTTGACAGAAGTGACGGTTCCGAGACATCGTAGAAGTATTCCTACCACCCTTTTGCAGAACCCGCAGTAGTTAACACCAGCGGGCGGACGACAGACTCACCAAACGTGCTTCTGTGGCTTGACTGTCCATGAGCGACTCGGAATTTTTACTCTAATTTAGCCTGCGCTCAGAGGCGAGCTGATGTAACAGGCGTGGGAAACAGCGAGGACCGCCTGACCCCGCTACCAAGCCTTTTGTTGGTTGATCAATGACCATCGTGTCTCGGTTCTCCAAGATGCGCTCTGACCACCTGAGTGTCGTGCCGCCTCTTCTTGGTGCGGGACACGCAAATGACCTGGCAAATTCGGGGAGAACGCTTCATGCAACCTCGTCCCCTTTGAATGAAACGTATGCGGTGTACCCAGTTTCTTTGGTAGGGTGATTAAATTACTGCGGTGCATCTGGACATTTCCTGACGAATAGAGTATGTCGACCATAGCTGGAGAGCTTGTCTACAAAACATCACGTATCGAGCCCGGATGACCAGCTTGTCTATTTCGTGAGCTCGGAGACCCTGCCGTTGTCGGAGCGTCGTTTGGTATGTCTTCTTGTCCCACATCGTGTCCCACCCCCTGTTCCTTAGCATATCCTAGTTCATCGGAGACACTTCAATCATCTTTGCCGCGTGGCAGAACTTGCTGAAATCGGCGGCACCAAACAGCACAAACTTGTTAGGGTATTTCTTATCGTTACCACTGTTTTACTCAGGGGGTTTTCAAGGATCCAGGATGAACGACGCCAACAGATGATGCGCAAACTTGCCATCGACTATGTCAACTTTGCAAAAGAATGCTGGGTACACACAGCAGTGCGTGTTTCGACCTCATTTCTATAAATTCTCATCAGTTCTATTCAGCGATCCTCTTCCGAAGCACGCCAAGTTCCCAGTGATCACTATAGAACACTGTACACCTGTCTATCCCTTTTTGTCATCCTTTATTTTCCAGAGCATGGTCTTGAGAACGCCCCAGTGGGAGAGGACCTTATGGAATGGCTAAATATTCATTTTATCGAGCCTTCCACTGAAGAGGGAGACCATCTCTCGACCCTGGAACATCCTTGGGAGGATGAAACGTTTTGGCCATATTTAACTAGGTGCGACAACGGTTACTGGCGCTCTTCTGTGCTAACTTTATCTCAAGGGCGACCCTCAGAGGGTTGAGTAAAGCCGTGACGTTCTTCCTTGGTGCCTTATCTGCACATCCGTCTAAAGACCTAAGAAAGGTCTCACAAGCCCTTATCCCGTTACTCAGTACACAGCCGAAACTCCAAGCATATGAGGCAGAAAGAGAATTCGCGTATGCATCCCACAGGTGGCAAGAAAAGGTCAAGGCACTGCGGCTCGAGCTTGATGGCGTGCCTGAATCTAACCGACGTGACGATCACGAGGATTGGTGGGATCGTCTCAGTGATATAGTTGGTATACTGGAAGGCCGTGGGGGGGTGATCCAAAAGGTTTGCGAAGAGCTTGGCGCCGATTGGAAAGAGGTTTGTGTTGCCTGGGGTGTCTTTGTAGATTCAAGGCTTCGGAGGCAAGATCTGCCGTAAGTTTGAGTGGCTATTTTTCTCCCGGCGTCTGCTGACTACGCTGTACAAGGGACGTTATTGCACAGGTCCTCGAAAACATGCCTCCTGATCCGACAAATCTGGAGGATATGATTCATGCCGCCCTGTTTACCGGTGACCCATCAAAAGCATTGGAACATGCCGCAAACCTAGATCCTTGGCTAAGTGCTCACATGGCAGATATGATGGAACCATTAGCCCTCATCGAGCAGGATGCGAACGAGGAGTGAGTGGACCACCGATCTATACGTCTGGCGCAGAAAAAAATGAACCTGGATGTAGATCAGGACTATCACCCAGGAACTTTTATGTTCTCTCGTATGCGCAGTACCTGCATGCTGATGCTGCCCTGTGGAGGATCACGGTGGCGTACATGTATTCGTGCGGTAAGATCGGTGCAAAGACTGCCGACGAGGTCCTGGTACATGTCCCACTGAGATTACATGGCATCGGGTCCACGGATGCCTCGGAAAGTAACGTGGACCAAAATACGACTAAAGGAGACTTGTCCGGGATCATCAAGGACTTGAATGCAACTTGCCACGAATATGAACGAGAAAATGCCCGGAGGAGTATTTGCAGGGTTGAGTCGTATGTTTTGCGCTTCCAACTAATTTCTTATTGGGTTCCCTCCCTTAATACAGATAGCTGCCCGAACGTTTGTACAAAAAAAGGAATATGGCCTTGCATTGTCATATTGTTCGTCTGCGGAAGACTGGCCCGGCCTCGGTCGTGTGATTGATCGCATCTTACAAGAATACATTTACGCAGGTTCGGCGCTTGTGTCATAAGCTGCCCTGTTCTGATCCGTTTCAGGCCCTGAGCAATACACCAGATACGTCCTTGATATCGCACCATCCCTTCAGGTGCTTCGCGCCAATGCTGGTCCCCATAACGTCTTTATTCATCGGTTGATGTTTGCTGTGCGCTATGCCGAGTTTCATCAGCGACTGTTGAATTTGGACCTCCAGGACGCCGCCTGGGACCTGGTGACCATATTCCAAGAGGAGATCGCGCCCAAATCCTGGTGGGGGGTTTTGCTATGTGATGCTGTTCAGTTGTTGCAATATGGCAAGTCCTTCCACAGTGCACGGCGACACGTGGCCAACAGGAGCTAATACATACACACTCTAGAGCCTGCCCCGCTCTTTTCCCACCCTAGCGCTTGTATCTTACTTTACCGCCTTGATGAAGTTTGCGCAAGGACCGCTCAGGGCTCAGGGCAGGATTATCTCCGAATGTTGGAAATGAAGCTCCGCGTGGATGGACGCCAAGGTGCACAGCAGCGGCTGCAAGTGGTTCGTCTCTCCCTTGCGAAATACTTTGCGAGATGTGCCATGATTGGAACGGGCGGAACGCAGATCATCGATAAGAGAGGGGGTCCCGTTGTATGAGGTTATTTGTACTTCCTCGTTTTTGTGCGACTCATTTCATTCTGCTGCCCGATGTACCTTAACAGCAAAAAGAAGGGAATTGTCGGTGCGTTTTACGTCACATGAAAGCAACTCAGAACTTCTCGTTCTGGACCTTGGCGCTGCCACTTGGTTCAGGTACTTAGCTCATTGACAGATTTGGTTACCTCGTGGCTGGACAAGGGTTTTTTCATCGCTCAGTTCATATTTAGGATGCTGACTGACGTATCCTTGTGTCGGACGCCCTGAAAAACAGCGGGAGCGTTGGTGGCTTCCGTGTATTATGGAACACCTCTAATCTGTCAAATGTGCCTGGTTAATTACTCGCTTTCAGTGGAACCTGTTTGCTCTTAGAGGGCTCGTTCTCGAGTCGATACCGTTTTCGGCTCCTCCTGGTGCTCTCGGCGGCCTTAGGTCTCTTGTGATACTGGTGTGGTCCTCATTCGTATATTCAGCTTTATCTTGGCTTTGACGTTCGATCCAGAAGACTGTCGTTTTTATACTGCTATCAGGCACTATCGGACATTCAAACCTGAGAGTACGCACGAGACCAAGTATGGTAACATGTCAGAGGATCATGCGTCGCGGAGTGTTCTCTCTGCAGACCTTCTCTCGTCCCTCATTTGCGTGAGGAATTTGTCATCGGTGGGACCGAATGCCATTTCCTGCCTCATCCCCTTGTCCGCTGATCTGACCCAGATATTTCGTATAATCGAGTACAGCCCCACAGCCCTAGGATCCTCAGTGAGCTTCGCAGCAGGGACGACGTACTACATGGTGGTCGTAAGACCTGGATTTGTCTTGTTGCTGACCAACGGACGAGGGTGCCTGGTCTGTTCATATTGCCCCATGTTTCGTTTTCACAGGCACTCTACGCCGGTTTGTTTTCGCCCAGCTGGCTGTCCATCGTACAGCTTTCCACCTCCACGACTATCCCCAAAGGGTTTCATCCGGGCCATCCGGAAACGTATTTATACGCAGAAGGATGGGAAGGTTGGTGTCAGAAACTCCCAGTTGTGCTCCGACATACCTCTTCTTTGACTCTTTCAAGAATGTGCTTTAATATCGTACAATACCACGAACACAGTTGCCGTCACCTTTCCGTGGTCAAACAACAGATGGTACGCTTCCAGGTCGTTTTCCTGTCGGGGTGGTTCACCGAGAGGCTGACCCCGATAGGTTGACTGCAATAAGGAGTACTGTCCACGCAGTGGTATGCATCGGAAGGACATGCATAACTGTGCGTCGACATGCTCGTACAGGTGAGTTGAATACCTTTCCTTCGGGTTGTTCTGCTGACACTGGGACAAGGATCGTGCCGGACCAGAGCATCATCACGCACACCCTTCCCGTCCAGTGTCCACGTTGCGCAGGCAGAATGAATGGGCATTAACGTGTGGTGGATTGGATACATTCATTTTTCTAGCAGGGTTTTTGGGCCATGTGTTTTCTGATGGGCTGTAGCAGTGTGGTAGATGCGAGGGTACTTGATTTGTCCGATTCAGGGGCTAATGTGTCTTGAAGCGGAATTCTGTTACGTAATGCTACTGCGAGTGAGGAGCGCGGAGTCGTGGATATCTCACATCACTCTCGAGTCTCGACCCGGCCGCTTCCTTGTCCCGCTCTTCGTGTCACTCGTCGTGGATGTAGCCATGGGCGACGACGGGTACTCTCCATCCGTCTGGGACTCTGCAGACCACTCCGACCCAAGTAATCCCGGCCACACACCATATGGCCTCTTCCAGCCTGGCAACCTGCCGCTCTTGCACGAATCTGCAACGACGCCGGCGTTTACGTCTATGCTGGGGAATCCATCATCACCACCCCCTAGATCAAGCTCCGATTCTCTCGGAAGATCGTCTACATCCAGACGGCGGGACAGCATCCCAATAACTGTCGACCGGAAGGACACGCTATCCACCATTCCGAGCGACGTAGCCAGTTTGGTAGAACCCAGTTTCGATGAGAACGTCCTCAGGGCGCTATGTGAATTAGATGTGAGTGGTGCCCGCATTGGCTCTGGAACGTGCGAGTTGTTGATAGGTGGCCATGGCAGTGCAGCGTGCCTCTGCTCCTGGATCGAATCAAACAGAGCATGGTATCCTGTCGGGTTAGTCGTCTTCTTAGCCGCATCCACCGGGGCGCCGCGTGGTGCTGAATTTGATCTGTAACTACAACGCGTGACAGGAGGCCTCGGTCTTTTTCAAGAAACGGGCTGTGCTAGAAGAAGAGTATGGCAAGAGTCTCCAGAAGCTGGCGCGCAGCACGTCGGAGGTATACTCCATGAACGATGGAAAGGCTGGGTAACGCACACCGCATGTCGACTACTGGTGCCGCACTTAGTTGCGTTGTTTACAGGTCCTTTGTGCATGCGTGGCAGTCTTCTATGAAGCTCCATGAAGTCATGGCCGACAACCGGATAAGGTTCGCTCAACGCCTGAATGAAATGAGCGATGAGCTGGCTTCCCTAGCAAAGGAAGTTGACAAGAACAGGAAGCAGGTCTGTTTGCCGAAGTCCCTTGTGAGAAACGTTCTGATCTGGCCTCCAGACGAAGGAACTGGCAAGCCGTTATGAACGTGCTCTACAAGAGGCGGAGATGAACATGGAAAAGAGCAAAGCTCGGCTTGATGTATCATCGGAAGAACTAGAGCGCGTGCTACTGCAGAAAGAAGGCGAACCACTCAACGAGAGCGCGGTTCATGCCAAAGCCCCTGGCGTCCTAGGGGGAAAACGCGTCCTCGGCAAGGCCGTAGCCAAAGGCGGGCTCCTTTTGAAGGGGAAAAATCCTGGAAATGTCGGCATTCCGATCTCGTTTGGTACTATGGTGAGGACTAATCGTCGGTTAGATCCAACGGCAAGAGGACGATATACGGTCACGTGTTTCTAGCGCATCAGACACTTACCGGAAAGCATTCACCGACACCCAAACCATGCGACAAGAGTACTTCAATTTCCAGCTCCCTCGTATCTTGCGAGTTCGTGTGTGCATTCTGCGGTGCCGTCTGCGTGCTCATTAAAACCATAGTCCCTCAAGGAGTGTGCCGACGAGATTGACCTCGGAACACAGTACCACTTGACGAGATACGCCTTTTTGTTTGAAAGTATCGTACTTAGTGATGGATCAACCCTTGTTCCTCTCTCACCCGAAGAAGGTAAAAGGCTAAGGCTGTTCGGGCTATTTATGAGCATTGACTCTGACCCCGTCTTCAAAGGGATTGGTCTTAAGGCACTTATTGAAACAATCGACAACCGTGCAGATTTCAAGACATATATGCAGAATTACGCATATGCTCGTGGGGGTGCTCCTCGAGGCCCAAGGCGAGAAGGTCCTGCGGAGGAAGGCTTCGTACGTGCTTTGTTTGTAATTCATTTCGAGGCTTCATTAAATCCATGTTTCTTGTCAGCTCCCACCTCTTCCTACGCTAGGTGGGGCCTATGCCGTTGCGCAGCACCCGCAAGTAGCGAATAATGGTGCACACCCACCAATAACCGATCGTGGCCGGCCCACATTCGGTGTTGATCTGGCCGAACAGATGGCCAGAGACAATGTTGAAATTCCTCCTGTTCTAGAAAAGTGTTGTGCAGCGATAGAGAAATACGGTCTAAACTCCCAGGGAATCTATCGCATCAGTGGTATGGCAAGGAAGGTTGGTCTACTGAAAGAACGGCTGGACAAGGGTAAGGAAAAGGCTTTTTTTCAATTGTTGTTATCAGAAACGTGAACGGCTAACGCTACTCGTCAGACATGGAGTCTGTGGATCTGGACTCGGATGAGTGGACGTCTGATATCAACAATGTCACTAGCGTTCTCAAGCTGTGGTTCAGGGAGCTACCAGACCCTCTGCTTACGTTGAATCTCCATCAAGGCTTCATTGATGCTGCCAGTGAGTTGATGATGATCCGGTTTTGTTTGTGCTTCCTTCTCATCCTAAAGGAATCTAGGGATTGAGAACGATCGTTTGAGGCATATTAGGCTCCATGAACGTGTCAACGATCTTCCAGACCCCAATTATGCGACACTAAAGTACTTCATGGGCCACTTACACAAGTCAGTTCACGTCAGGTGTTTGTCCCAGGTGCTGACACGTGTCGGGTCAGGATCGTGCAGTGTGAGGCTGACAACTCGATGTCGATTCAGAACCTGGCTATTGTGTTTGGGCCAACACTGTTTGGGCAGGTATCGGGCAATGGAAGCATCTCTGGACATGGGAACGGTAGCATGGTGGATGCAGCTTACCAGAACAAGGTGACTATACACTTTTACTCGAGAGCGGGGATGCCATCAGACTAACATGGACGTCCAAGGCAATTGAGACAATTCTGGAACACTATACCGACATATTTGTGGATGAGTCGGAGGGTGCGACATAGATCCCCTCCTCGCATGCTACTTTCGCTTTCCGTTTGACATTGACTGTTACCCAGCCTCGTGATACCCAATCCATGGTCCCGTTCTTATAAATAACCGCTGCCCACCCCGTATGGACCAATAGCACACGCGTCCGTGTGCTTTTTCATATCTTCTTTTCTCTTGTTCACGCATCCCTCTCCGCTCTTTCGATCATTCAAATTTCTGTCTCGTTTTTCTCTCGTGATATCTCGTTCCTCTTTCTCTCTTCTTTTTCCTGGTCGCTCCCCTTATGCCGCTAAGGTACCACCCAGACTGTATTGTCATTGCACAAGTCACTGTATTTTCCCTCCTATTGGATTCTAGAATATTTGGTTACCGTGACAAGGATTGGAACGGCCCACTTGCGCAATACATCATCATTACTTGTTCAAGAGGGGTCACCCGTCTGAACGTCTCCATGGTATTCCCATAGGGAAGATGTGTTCGTGTGCGTGGGGATGTCGTGCACCGTTGGACGATGATGTATCGTGCCGTTACGAAGATTGGTGGCGTCGGACTCCAAATAGCGGTCATGGAGCACGAAATAGGAGGGGAGAACATCAGGCAGTATGAGCACGGAGCTTCTGGTAGGTCATCACCGCCCGGTCCGGTCCAGATCAAGGACCATTACGACGTTTTTGCTGTGCGTCTGCCGTCGTGCCAGGGTCGTATTCGTCGTTCGTCCACTCAGCAAGTACACCAAGCATTACGGACAGGTAAGCAGGAAAACAACTTTGAGGCGCGTGTGATGTGTCCATGGTTCATGCACGTCGCGACATCGTGGAGACAGTAGGAACGCTAGGGTGGAAGAAGACGGAGGGTTACGAAATACATAGATGCTTATGACGCTTGCCTGCGTCACCACCAAGCACCCTGTTCCGAGCGGTGTGCGTTCCATTTGTTTTTCGGGACGAAGGCGTTCGGCTCTGGGGAATGAGGAGCGATGGCCGACTACGAGTGACCGAGCTCCCGAGCCCACCTGGACGCTGGTATACCACGCTGGCGAGCGAGATGGTTCGTATAGTGATGCCGGTTTCGAGGACGTACGTGGTAAGGCAGGTTGAGACATCGGCGTGGGACGCTGGTCGCGGTGAAGCTTGCAATCTGTGTTCGAGTCTCGCTCTGAGACACCGTCAATGGGCGCAAGAGGTAGGGTATCGGGCA
>JBBPTA010000475.1:0-13750 GCA_038093915.1 Boletellus aff. emodensis
AGCATATCACGAAAAAATTGTTTGCCTCGCCAAGAGCCTGCGAAGTGGTCTCAGCACTTACTCAAAGAAGAGGGCTGTCTTGACTCCAAAACGAACCGTGACTGAGTTCACGCCGTCACTGAAACAACCGACGATGTGATCACCCAGCCCGTGCCCCGGGAAAAAAATCCCTCGGAGTGTGCGTTCCCTCGTCCCAGGGAAAGCAGACGAATGTCTCCTCCCTTTCACGTGTAGAGCCACTCTGACGCGAAAGAGGTGACCGCGACCACTTTGCCGCGCTACAGCACGCGCCGACGGAAAGTATTCCAAATGGATAGTGGGATTACAAGGGTATACACAAACGAAAATGTGGGGTGCGAGACTGGACCGGGACAACGAGGGATTGTATCGTAGGGCGGGGTGGTATAAGCTAAGTGCTACATACCTCTGGAGTCACATACTGAGCTCGGAGCACGGGATGCCACCGTGGGCTACCAGGGTATCCTGTAGAATGACGGAGACTCAATCCCCTTCGAGAGTTCATACGCACTAGTACGGTCCCGTCGCGGTTATCTGTCAGGTGCTAGTGCGGCTGGTGCCACATTGAAACGTGGTGGGTTGATACCGGTCTTCAGAAGTTAGCATTACGAATACATCGGTGAGTTTGGTATATCACGCTGATGGACAAGTACCGCCTATGGAAATGTGTAACATCTGGCGCGGAACGGACGCCAAAAGACATCAACCTCGCGTCACTTGAGAACCCTTGGAAACTGACCAAGGAAAACCCAAAAACCCAAACTACTGTATATACACTGTACCTGTGAATGGCTGAGATGGCAGGACGGAATCGCGTTCCGGTATAGCAGTATTCCTGCTGGCATGACAACGGAGAGACGCTGGGAAATTCCTAGTCAGGTTCTAGAGCTCGACTTCTCGTTATGGAGGGTGCATGGCTTTTCTGTCTGGTTGAGACACGAGTCTGGGTGTTGTTTCAGATGACCCTCATTAGCCATGGCTTTATCACGACGACGAACGCCCGCCGTCTTATTTCCGACTTGATCCTGAGCTACCCGAAGTGGGCAGGATGCTTCGCTTCGACAGCTTCCTGAAGGTTCTATCGGTGGGAATGCGTTTCGGTTGGACATCTGCATCAGGTCCCAAAACCCTCATCGACGCCCCTGATGCCCGAGTATGTCCCAGCATCACCAACATCAAGGAGAGACGATGATTCACCCAGAAGGGGGGAAGGAACTGACCGATTCATCTGACATGCAGGCCTGCGTCAGCAATAGAAGTGATGGTGTCCGCCCTAGTCGAGTAATGGGGATACGACGGCTTCGAGGCCTTTACGCGAAACGTATCCAGTGTCTATAGGACCAAACGAGACATTTTTGACTAGGTATTGCGGGATCGCCTGGGGGATGTTGCATAATGGAGTAAACCTGAATCTGGAATGCTCTTCTGGTATACTGCCCCTCACACTCCGATTGTATGGGTCCTGGATTCAAATTTGCCCTTGTCCGTTGTGCGGATGGTGCGGCTGGATGAATAGGGTAAAGCTTCTGAACCAAAACAGCGGTAGGGTGTGTTACTCAGGAACTACTGCGCTCCAGAATGGAGTTTTGGTCCGCTTGGGAGTATCCCCCTTCCAGACGAACGGAAGTCCGCGTCTGTGTGGTTCACGTTCTCTTTGTTACTCGAAGAGATGGGACACGAAGCGGACCGTTGTTGTGAAAGAAGGAGATGGAATATATTGTGGTGTCAGTGGCTTGATGGGTGGGTGATGGCAGTGGGAAGAGGCGACTGGTTATGGTCAGATTTGTAGCGCAGATAATCTGTGGCGTCAGGAGGATGTCCAATTGAGAATCTCCGCGATGACGGGCAATGCGGTGGTGGGTCCTCCTTGGTAAGCGGACGGGGCCCTAAAAGGCCCACCTTCGCCTTGGCAGACGCTCAGAGGGCCTGCGAAACAGCAAAGGTATCCATCACCACCTGCCGTGATGACCCGCAGCATTGCTTACCTCCATCTCCTGCCTGACATCCCGACTTGGCACGCATTGTCACGTCATTCTAGGTTCATTCGGAACGCCCGTGCACCGACTTTATTACCTTAACCTACCTCACGAGGACACGAACATGGCCATAGTTGATGCCCCCATTCTTGTGAACGCGTGTTTCTCAGTCAAATGCGACAAATGCGGCAAGACCACCTGGAAAGTGCGTACGTGTTTCCTTGGATGTGTGCCTGCGCCAATCCATCGCGGTGCGTCCGCGCCTGCATGGAGATCGAGTAGAGATTTGCCGACGATGCTTGCCATTGTGCCATCGCGAGGGCGTCAGCGTGCTTCTGCGCCTGATGCCTATTTGGTGCTTAGTTCGAGCTGTGCACACGCTAAATCGGAACTCGCAGGGATGCGGCCGACATGTTGAATCGGTGAGTCGTTGGGTTGGCCCGTCGTCGTGTCGTATCGGATAGGTCCAAGGGCGCCGCGAGGGAGGGAGTTTCTGTTTCCACGCTATGGTTTGATGCGGTCCCTTTCCTATCTGTTCAAACCGCCCCCATTTCCAAGGCTTTGTGTTCGCTTGGGTGTTGGTTGGCCCCCAAAAATTCTGCGACCCGGGACACCGTTTACTGACAGCTGTTGCGCAGGTGATGAAGAATGTAAAAGAGGAGGACAAGTGTGTTTGTAAGAGGGACCAAGCGAGCGAGCGACAAGCGTAGCTACGTAGGCGAGGAGGCGGCGCCGTTGATGATCCTGTCGTTGATAAGTGTTGTAACGAGATCTTTCGAGCGATATACTCGTTTATTAGGCGGTGTCCGGTGTCCTCTCTCTTACCTCTCCTCTCGCCGACGCTACTTTCCATCTCCTACCACCATCTCGTCGCTCATCCGCACCTTCCCAACGCTGTTCATGTTGCGCGCATAGCAATGGCCGCCAACCAAGACTCACTCGATGCTCCTCTCCCTGGCGAACTGGCTCAGCCCTTTGATCCTCCTGGTTCCGTCCGCATGACCAGGGAATTGCACTTTCTATATAGTGACGACAGACGCCCCAGAGTCAACCAGTATCTTCGCAGTCACCGCGTCGGCAAGGGTCAACACGGTGAAGTATGGGTTTGTTGGGACCTCTTGAACAACCGGCGCGAGGTGGTCAGTTTTTCCTGCCCGTCCTCCTACTCCCTCAACACCGCTTCTCACCACCTATCAGGCAATAAAGGCCGTGAAACGTAATAATCCGCGCGCTGAGAAGATGAATCTTCTCCGCCGGAGAAACCTCCCGACCTCTCCCCATACACCGCTGACTGACAAGCTTGGTAGCCTCGAACAAAAGATACGCAAGGAGATCGCCATCATGAAAAAATGTCGTCACGGCCACATCGTTCGTCTCCTAGAGGTCATCGACGACAAGCTTAACGACAGAATTTACATGGGTAAGCGCGTCCCCTACGCCTTTTACCGTGAATCCAGCGGACTTCCATCCCTATCTGCTTCCTGACTCCGCACCATGGGTAATTATCTCACTTGAGGAATCATGACCCCGTGGCTGCAGCGCGGGACACGGTATGATCGGGTGGCCTGTCGTTCTGTGAATTCCTCACGCTCACAGTCATCGCATTTAGTCATGGAATATCTCGGCGGCGGAGAAATCAAGTGGCGCAACGAGCACCATCAGCCGGTTTTACAGGTTGACCAATGCCGACGAATCTGCCGGGATGTTATTCTTGGTCTCGAGTATTGTCTGTGATCTCCTCTTTCTGCATCTGTCTATCTCTGACCGTCTTCCCATTGTTCAGTACACTATCAGGGAATCATTCACCGTGACATAAAACCTGCGAACCTTCTCTGGACTGCGGACCGTCAAATGGTTAAGATTACCGACTTCGGTGTTTCCCACTTTTCTTATGCGCAACGCTTGGCCGCCGCCGGACGTGGCCAAGTCGCGCTCGATGATCCAAATGACCCAATCCTTTTGGATGACTCTGATCTGTCGAAACGCGCTGGCACTCCTCCCTTTCTCGCTCCTGAGGTGATTGCAGAGTATACAAGTACCGAACCGTCTCCGATAATCTCGGCATCTGGTACCAGCAGCACCCTGCATTCCAACAAATCCGCTACACACATCAACTCGTCGTCCACTATCAAGGGTTCACCCATCATTCCCCACCGTCAGCCCATTACGAAAGCCATCGACGTCTGGGCCCTCGGTGTTACTTTGTACTGCCTCTTGTTCGGACATATTCCGTTTCAGGCCCCCGATTCCAGCGAATACGTGTTATACCACGTTATATGCAACAGTGACTGGGAACCAGATGACTATATGGGAAGTGATCGTAAGCCGACGGGAGGCAGACGCCCACCCAAGACGCACGAGAGTCGTATCGTCATGAACCTCCTTGACAAGTTCTTGCAGAAGGATGCTAGGAAGCGTATCACAGTCGACGACGCCAAAGTGAATGGCTTCTCTTCGCCCTTTCAACGGAACAGCACACTAAATCTTACTTTAGTGTTATCCTTGGTTTCTGAGCGACATCCCGAATCCAAACGAGTGGCTCAGCCAGACCTCACCAAGCAAGAATGACATCGTCATGGTCACCGAGAACGAGACGCGAACGGCGATGACGATCGCGAGGTTCACCTGGGGCTGGCACAAACGACTTACCAGCCGTATTTCTACCCTCTTCCGCACTGTTCGTACACCTCGTTCCTCCCGTCGGAGCGTTCAGAATGACGACGACGATAATACCACGGGCATTCATTCGCTTTCTGGAATCGTTGCTGTCGACCGCCGCGAAAGCGCTACTACCCATTTACCACGCACCGAGATCCGTGAGAAGGCGAAGCAAAGAAGTGCTCGATCAGTTATGTTACGGAACGACCTGACATCGAACATGGATCGAAGAAGGGAAAAGTCCATCGAAAGATGGGCACGATCGGCTGCAAATGCTTCTTCTCAAGACCTAAACTCGAACTCCAGAGGGCTTGCAGCCGGCCGGCGCTGTTCTAGGACCCACATTCTGCAAGGGGAAGATCATCATTGTCCTGTGGTGAATACTTCGCGCTCCATGGGGTCTCAGAGCCGGCCTTCGAGTCGCGGAAGGGACAGTCTAAGCACTCCGTTAACGAAGGACGAGCACTCGCGTCATCGCTTTTCGTTTACCTCGATGTGGCGTCCCAATACGTCTCGAAAAGATGGCTCCCCGGCTTCCTCCCCGCTTGATTCGTCGTCGGGTGTGTCGATTTACCAGGACAATACACTAAAGCCTGGACCGTCCGTGGATATCATGGCGAGGCGGAGTGACGAAGTATTGCGGCAACATGGAAAGGAATACTCGCGGGGCGTGCACCACAGTCAAGGAGTTCTCACTGCCGCACGACGCGCATCAAGTTGGGGTGAGCCGGTCAACTACGTGGAAGACGTGACAAGCCTCAATTCTGGCGAGCAAGATGGCATAGATGACGACGTCATGTTCCTGGGAGCTGGGGGTGTAGAACACACCACCATCGTATCGAACCTTCCTTTTGGTCTCAACCAGGCGACGGAAGCTATTAATCACCATGGATCTGCTGTCATGCGACACCCACAGCCGGAGCGGTTGCACCTTGGACCATCTGTGCACATTTGCGACGGTCACCATCCAGATTGCGCACCTAATCGCCACCATCGCTCCTCGACAACGAGTCCAAGCCCCCTCCATCATGTCGCGTATGAGTCGGACCTCAACCACACCAGCGAGGAAGAATACGAGGATCCCGATTCAGATTATAGCTTCTTCCGCGACACACGCAGGGAGCATGGACACGAGGTATTCCGTGCCAACGCCAGTCACATATACGATGATGAAGATGACGACGAAAGCGATGAAGAAATGGTTCCGATAGAGTTCAAGCGACGTCGACCATCGGTATCAGTCACTGCCGCATCACCACCGCCGCCACTGCCGCTATCGGATCCATCTGACGATGGGAACAAGGATTGACAACCGCCCTGCTGCGACGGACATTGATGGCCGTCTACGCGCTCAAATTTATAGTTTTCCGATATCCAATCCTGAATATTAAAGCGGTGTCGTTATCATTTGGTTCTCTATTCGGCGTTTGGTTCACATCACATCGTCGTCGGAAAAAAAAGTAGGAAACATAGACGCGTCCCAACGTGTCATTCGCGGTCGCATCCGACCCCATTCCGTCTGCTCCCTTTGCCCTCTTTTGCATGTTATTTTTTTTCTGCCTTCCTATTTAGCGCCAGCCGTTTCCACCCTGTGTCCATGTTTCTGACCAGTCTGATATTGTGTCCTTTTTTGTTAACACGCTCGACGTCCTCATCGCTGTACTTTGATACAATCTCCCGTCTTTCCTTTTGTCTTCACTTCGACTGGTTCATTTTTTCGTTTCTCCCGCAGGGGGGGGCGGACGGACGGTGACTTTGATCCGCATAGAACCTTCATACATAGATGATCCCCTCCCCCCTCGTCCCTGATGACCACACACATCAGGTTCGCTGATCCGTTTAGATATCCCATTGTGCTGTACTTGTAGTGTTACAAAATACATGGTGTCTACAAGCTAGTTCGTCTAATGGGTGACTGGAGGGGCGATTGTTGCATTGACAGGTCGTTAAAAAAAGCCGTTACAAAGCACTGGGGAGAAGAATAAAAATTGATGATGAGATAAGCAGGATAAGATTCAGCAAAGTGCACAAATGTCATGATGGGAAAGGAGTGACAGATATGAGAGACAGAAGCGCATGCAAGACGTCCTATGTGTAAGAGCATGGGAATAACAAAAGAAAAGGAAAAGGAATGGCATAGAGGACCAAGAAACGAACGAATGGGGCGAGGCCAGCGAGAGAGCGAACGGACGCCAGATAGACAGGGCGATAAAGGCCTGCAATCATATGAACACGAAGGGTGGAAAAAGGGAGGAGAAAAGAATATGGTTGATAGGACACCTATCATTGCTGAAACAGTGACAGCGGGGCCTGTCAAGGGTCCCGACCCACCATTCTCGGTTCGTGTTCGCTAAGGCGCCGCGACGCTTATGTCGGCCATCCACCCGCAATCCGCGCGGCTCCGTATCCAACTCTGCCCACGATGTTCCATAGCGCTGACGTCCCATCGGATCCGAAGCCTTCCCCAGGCGCTTGCATGGTGTTAAAGCTCGACCACGCCGCACGATCATAGTACGTCGCACCACCAACTGGGGTATACTGTGCAGCGATATAAGGACCCATGAAGAGGTACATGCACGCTGACGCGCCCATGCAGAACAATAGTTGTTTCGCAATGTTGAGACCAAACGAACCCCCGACGCTGCCGTTCCTAGATTCATCTTTATCACCTCCATAGACGTAGGTGTTATAGATGTTGTAAAACTTGTTCCTTTGTGAACTGGGTCTCGGACCTGTCTTCGTGGATGCTTCGACAATCTGATCAATCACTGCACACTCGACACCAAGTTCGGTTTTGAGCGAGCGCCACTCCTCGACAGCATCCTCGGATATGCCAGAGGGGACCCCGTTGATTGGAAGGTGGAGACCATGATGCCACTTTCGAAGCGTCTCAATAGGGTCAGAGGAAGCAACTTGGGCATAGGATGGGGGTAAGTCACTCTGAGTAAGCCCGCCTTTAGGGGTGGGAGGGAGAACTGTCGACGAGGATGAAGCAAGCGACTCCTCTTCGATTGGGGAAGGTGAACGGGATGGCCCTGGTTCGACGTCTCCTTCAGGTCTCTGTTCCAGCTCAACCGCGTCCGTTTGAACTTCGATGCTTGCAGTAATCCGAGGAATCGGAAGAGGTTCGGGTTCAGTTTGGACAGCGAACGAGATGGCTGGTATTTCGTCTGTCTGCGTGGGGACCTGAGGCTCGGGCTCAGTTTGCATCGCACACGGAGCAGTATGTTCGGAAACGTGGCACTGCGTTGAAGCATCCGCGTACTCCCTGGTCTCCTCAAACGTGAACTCCCCAGGTTTCGAGCGACCCCCCACTTTCTGCGATAGAAGCTAGTCAGGTGGAATATTGGGACATGAAGGCCATCAACACACCCGTTTCTTCCGCGTGATGATGGTCTGAATCTCCTCTTCATCTTCTATGTCTTGCTGTTCTTCACTGTCAAGGCCTAAACCTTCTTCGTCTTCGTCTTCATCCATTCCCCACTGTGCACCCATCTTCCCCAACAATTCCGCACCCAAACTCTTACTCACGCTGCTTCTGGTGCTGCCACTGCCACTCCCTGGGCCTTGAGCTACACCCATCGTGCCCGAATTCCGCATCTCATCCATCTCGAACCTCATCCTATCGATCGTCTCTTTGAGCATCAAGTTCTCCTGCTTCTGTTCGTCTAGCTGCGCATGGGCTTGTTGAGCATGCAAGAGCTCAGCCTCAAGCTGGGAAAGACGTTCCTCGTAGGAATCGTGCTCGCGTAGGTACTTTTGGGCTTCGAGAGCTTGCAGTGCACTGGACTCTTGTAGGTCCTTAAGCTCTTGGTCGCGCCGCCGAAGGGTATTGCGGTAACGCTCGGACTCAGCTATCAGGCAGTGGATGAGACGAATACGCTAAGAAGCAAACAGTGAACAAACCACGCACCACACTGCTCCTGGTATTGCTTTTGCAAAGACTGATAAGAGATGCGCGCATTTTCGAGACTCTTTTGTAGCTTCGCAATCTCGCTTTCGAGGGCAGCCATTTGCGCCGAGTTGACACGCTAAAAGAACCGCAGTGAGGCAACGAAAAAGGGGCATCCTAGTCGCGCTCGTAACGCAGCAGCACTGGTACACACCTCTTTAGCCCTCAATTCCTTTTCCTCTCTCTTTGTTGCGCTCAGTTCACTTTTTAGTTCCTCCAACCTCGCCTGCATCTCTTCTAAATCATTGTCGTGCTCTGTCAGTTTATTTTGAAGTGCGCGGTCAGCCTCCATCAACTTCCTGCTCAGCTCGGCATTTGCTTTTTGTAATGCATCAACTCTGTCATGAGGCTCCAGGGATACCGTCGACGAAGTGACAGAGCGATCCAGCACGAGCCCCAGTGATGACTCGTCTTCACTGTCCGAATCAGATTCAGAGTCGGATACGGATCGTCGTGGCATAGGCAACGATGAGATGCTGTCCATGAACGTGTCCGCACCACCCCTAGGATAGTCGAACGAGTGCTCCAGTGAAGTGTCGGGAGACGTCCCTGGCGACATGGACGTGTCGCGATCCCGGTCCTGCGTACCATAATGGAAGCCAATTGTGTTGAGAGGCTGTGATGCCGTGCGTGAATGTGGACGTGCAAAAGGAGGTGACATGAGTGAGGCGGAACTGTGAGGAGAGGGACCAGCGCTGGAGGGCGTTGTGGGGTTTGATGGGGCACGTGTACGGCCTGGAGTTCGCCCCCATGCGGGAGGACTTGTCGCCGATGACTACGATAGCAGATCAGCAACATGACAAAGGAAACGCAGGATCAGAAGCAATAAACACGCACTTCATTATCACTTGACCCACGTGACGATGATCCGTCGATACTCTTCCGCCTGCTGGCTGGTGCCGGTCGTTTCGCCCAACTCGACGGTGCAGTCGCGCTCAGGGGGGTCGTCCTCTGCCGTCTCGACGAGTCAAATGCAGACGGAGGTCCACTCTGCAGTGGTGTCTTGGGGGGCACGCTCGGTGGACGACTCGGCACTTTAGACGTTCCAGCCGAGCCCAGGCTTGAAGATCGCGACGTCGACATACCCTGCGCAAACGGATGCCGCCCCCGGTCATTGGGAAATGTCACGTCGTCGCTGTCGCCTTCGTCGCTTCCTTCCTGTGGTGAGTCGTCCGGACTCTCTCCCGGATGCCGTGGCAACAATGGCTGTTCTGATGCTTGGTTCTTCCCTGGAGACTCACGCGGACTGCTCTTCGTGCGCTCAGCGATAAACTGGAGCAGTACTTGGGGCGTAACCTCGATGCCCGGGTTACTAGCGAGGAGAGCACGGAGCATCTCCATCTCAGAGTCGGTGAGGAGTTCGTCATCGTTGTAGAGATCGGAAAATTTGCGAATGACATCCGGGAGTGCGTCAGCTGGTATGGTGGATTCGTTGGCTTGGTTGAGACGCGACAATGGATGGGAAGAAAATATTTCGATGAGGTCCCGTTCGATATCATGGATCGAGTCCCTGCGCCGTCCGTATATCGACTACGGGGAACACCGTCAAGCAACACGCAAGATTGACGCGTCAAATGGACCTACCATGTTTCTTGGTGATGCTGTGGACGGTGGTGGAAGTGGGGTGAGTTGTACAGGGACGTGGACGGTCGAGTTGAAACGCTTGAAGTACTCAACCACTCGCCAGTTCCACAATCGCCAAACATGTCACAATAAGTCATTGATCGTACATTCAGACAAAGTAAAATAGCAACATGAACAGAATTAGTGCATCTATGGACGTCCACCTTGACGAACTAATCACCGCTTCTCCTTGACATAGAAGTGTAGCATCAAGAAGCTTGCCACCGTGAAGACCACAAAGAAGATCCCGAGCAGCGATATATTCGGCCACCAGAAAGACTACATATCCGAAACGCGTCAACCTTTCGGTCAGAAAAAGTCCGAGAAAACGTACCTGTGCACGGAGACCGAATATCGACAAGATCGTGGCAGCAGGCACATCTAACTCAACCCCGTACTATATATCCATCCGTCAGCGAAGACACGAAATCAAGTGCAGACGGATCTTACCCGAATCTCTTTAAGTTGGAGGTATCGCAACTCGTTGACGGCAAGTGCCTCGAATGCCGCGTGGAAGAACGAGATGGTGTGGAGCCACTGCAGAACAGGCGTCACCGTCTCTCTGTTGATGAGCAGGCCTGTAAACAAGAGGCTACCGATCACGTTAAAATCACAACTACCGCAGACGATCAAAAATGTTTACTTGAACAACATAACCAGTGTCCCGACCAAGCTTGCTAGGCTCGTGCTTTCAAATGCGATGGACAACAGCAGTATCACACTCGCGGTTGTCAAGTTGAACAGCACCAACGTGAGCATAAACTTCCAGAACGCGGGAACGGTAGCAACCAGCCCAACAAGACCATACACGATACCACCAAATAGAAGAGGTGGCACAAGACGCAATGGAAGGATATCAAAGAGGACCTGTACCCGGGAACGATTGATAAAGGGGAGACATCAGGAGACTGAGAACGTGCCTTGGACGAGAAATAGGTGAACGTAGAATAGTACCCGTTTGCTCTATAGGATTGCACGTAATTTCAGTATTGAGGTTGACTCAACCATACCCTACATACCTCTCTCGCATGAAAAGAATCCTTTCGTTTGCAAACAATCCCAAGCTCGATAAACAAGAGAAGCCGAACAGTGCAAGCGTGAAGAAGAATATCCCTACATGCGTATAAACTACCCGATGGGTGGACTCAGAATAATGGTGAACTCACCAAGGCGATTCTGAAAGCCCGCAATATCGTTTCCAACGTTGTGGAAAAAGAGACCACAGATTACTATCACCCGAATCAGCCAATGACCAGAGTGGAATGAATATGAAACTCACAGGCTAATCCAATGCTCCCCAAATAATGAGCAGCCAGCAACGCGGGGTCCCTATAAAGGTTCTTGAAGGCTCTCCCACTTAGAATCCTGAACTGAGTAGTCCAACTTGCACTGCGTCTCCCTCTCAATAACCCGGTTTCCCCAACGACATCGCGCATTTCTGTCATGCCAACCCTTCCGCCATTCTGAGCTATCGTACCGTTGGATGCAGGCGCCCCCCCAAGAGTCGAGCTGTTACCCAAGGGAGTAGGTGCGTTCGCAGAACGAACGGCCTCAAATTCGGCCTGCAGACAACGAGCGGTGGAGCTACTTTCGTACGCGACGACGAGCTCAGCAAGCTTCTCGGGGAAGTCGTGATTGGGAGAACCGTTTCTTCCGTTCCTCACAGCGTCGATAAGTTGTGACGTCTTTCGTTTGATCGTGGAGCTGATGCTCATCCGGCGGCTGGACGTAGATGGGAGGCGCGTCTGTAGTTCAGTTTCATCAAGGTTAGGCGATCCAGTCAACAACGCCCGCTCCTCATCGGCACCCGAAGAGCTCGAAGAAGGCAAACGCGTAGCGTTTGAGGAAGGATCCAAAGTAGGGGAGTGCGAGTCTTCAAATTCACTGGTCGCATTGACTGTTAGGTCGACTGCAGGAATGAGTCAGACGCGAAAATCAACCTGGTCAATGGATACCCAAAAGAAACCAAGCGGGAGACATGAAAAGAAAGAAAGGCAAGGGAACCTACTCAAGTAGTCAGCCATATTAAAGCCAGTAGGACATCCCTTTCCCACACTCTCCAACCACTCTCCTACACCCTGAATCTCGTTTTCATCGCCTTCAGCATCACCGATTAACTGCGGAGCTGGAATAGATCTTATAGGACCAGCCCATACACACCGACCTTTGGCCAGCACAATCAGCTCATCAAACAAGGCAACAATTCCGCTGCGAGGTTGATGGATAGTGAGAATGACTGTACGGTTATAAGTTCGGGCAAGATTGGAAAGCGATTCGATGACGGATTGCGCGTTATACGAGTCAAGACCTGTTTGATTGTCCACGTTGATAAGGGTCGCCGTGATCATGCACTTGTTAGGGCCCAATCACTCACCACTTGTGGGTTCGTCGAGAAACAGGATAGATGGGCTTGTAACCAATTCACAAGCGATCGAAACGCGTCTCTTCTCCCCGCCCGAAATCGAACGTTTGCCTATAATGGGGATAGGAAAATGGAAAGGAAGGAAGGTGTAAAAAGGATAGACAGCAGTGAAGGGTGTACACAACAGTGAAGGCGTCCATTAGAGATTATACAGGGGTTGAATTGTGATGACTCACCGCTGCCACCGATCCTCCTGCCCATAATGCCCCTAATCCCCAATTCCTCCAACGTACCATGCACTCTCGCTATCTTCTCGTCCTCTGACATTGCTCTCGGCAGTCTTAGTAGCGCGCTATATAAGACTGTCTCGTAAACAGTCAACGTTTCCATCAGTGTATCCTCCTGATCCACGTATCCAGACACGCGTCGAACTTGCGAAGACGTCACAGATCGACCATTGATAAGAATTGAACTGGTGACGGAGCCAATCTTGGGACGGTGAGCTAAAATATCAAGGAGAGAGGATTTGCCGCTCCCTGATGCACCCATGACAGCAGTCAACTTTCCAGGGCGTGCTACGCCACGCACATCTCTCAGCACTTCCAGTCCATTGGGAAGGGTATAAGAAAGTGATGAGAAGTGGACGGTAGCGGGCACATGTTCGGGGTGCGAAGGTGGGTGTCTCGGATCCGATGGCAGGGCAATAGGCCCAGCATTTGAAGAAATGGGATGCGCGCGCCCCACATACCAAAGGCCTGTGCAAGTGGATAATCAACAAATGGATTATAGGCGCAAAATCATACCAATACCATACCTGCAACCGTTAAAATGACAATCAGTCCAGCACCTGCACTGCTTAACGCTATCCACTTGGTATTGTCCGGCTTAACTGGGCGCTACAAGCACGTATGCAGCCAAAGCGGTCACTTTATCAACGAAATCCGAAACGTAAAAAACGACATACGTGATAACCAGGCACTTGAGAATAGTGCAAGCATTCTCCTCCCTCACAGTTGAGGGTAATGTAGGCATCTCCAAAGATATCGTTAATCAACGAGTTCATCGCCGGCTCTTCGAACTGACACCCCTGGCCCGTCTTACAACTGAAAGTTGCCGGCCCCCGAATTTCTTCGACAAGGAAGTCGGAGATATCTTGGAGAA
>JBBPTA010000476.1:0-13749 GCA_038093915.1 Boletellus aff. emodensis
TGGGAGATGAACTCTGAACCTCTATTGGATGTGACATGGGTCAGGACCCCATGCTTGGAGAACACATGGGTTACAAAGATTTTCACTAACTCTGGAGTGGAGATGGTGTCATGGGTTGGGATGAATATCCCTTGCTTGGATAGACAGTCTACAACCACCAGAATGGCAGTGTATCCAGAGGAGGACAGGAGATGTTTGATGAAGTCCATGGAGATGGAATTCCACAGATGTTTGGGGATTGAGAGTTGCTTGAGTAGTCCATACAGATGATGGTGGGGAACTTTGGCACAAGTACACAAAGTGCATGAACTGACATACTCCTTGACTAAAGTCCAGATGCCAGGCTATGTATATTCTCAACAGATCAACTCTAAAGTCCAGTTCTGACCAAAGTGGCCAGTGAGAGGGTGGTCATGCTTATAGTGGAGAACTTGGAGTCGGAGGTCATTGACATCCAGGATGTAGATCCTACCATTGAGATGGAGGAGTCCATCAGAGTCGACTGACCAATGATGATTGGAGGTGTCAGACATATGTGTTACTAACAATCTAGACGTAGGGCATTACCTCTTCATGTGCGAACCATTGGGTTTGTGTCTTTCCCTTCGGTCAGCCTCTTCCTTGTCTCCTGCCTCTCGGATGGAGTATTTAGATGATGTCATCTATCTGGCATTTCCCCTTTACCCACTGGATGGAACTTCCCCTTAACGGTTTACCACTTACAGTTCTGTGTTCCCACGTTCCTCTTTCGTTGTTACACTTCCCCTATCCACGGACGCATGACCTCCCACAGCCGTATCTCTTACTACATCTGCATTTCCCCCACGATCCCCATCAGGTATCTCCTTATTGGTAAGGTACAGCTCTACCTGAGTATATATTCGCGCACGTACCACTAGTAGTCCCTAGCTAGTTCTACGCAATCTACACCTAGAATTTAGTTCATCCTCGAGTCCCAACAGATAGAGAGATCAAGAGTCACTAAGTTCATGCGTACGCGTAACAAAAGAACTAGCTCTTCTACTCCACCCCTGCTATCTCAGCAGAAGGGCGAGAACCCCGATAAACATGTCCTACCGACCCCCGGAAAGTAGTGACGACGACATCTTCAAAGAAGAAACCCCTCACTACACCCCATCCCCTTCCCTCCAACCAAGAAGGATCGCCAGAGGAAGTGCTCTCCCAACAAACCCACTCTTCAGCCAAAGGAGAAGAAGAACTTCTGCAACTCCAGAATACACCATGAAACCGACTCAGCTACTTGCTCCAGTAGCCTGAGAACCTTTCCAACCTGCTTATAGACCAAACACTCCGGGTACCCCAAATCCTGAACCATGATCCCCTTCCCCTATCCTCTCCCCTTCCCTTCGCATAACCATTGACCCAGATCCGGACGTTATCATGTCAGACCCCAAGGGAAAGAAACAGGCAAAGGTTTTGGACAATGACCCCCCTGCTGAGATAGACCCCAAATCCCTGGAAATCAAAGCTGGGTTACCGGGTGACTTCTTGGGAGAAGCCACAGATGCATCCCGATGGATAGCTGCTATGGAGGCATACTTCATCATGAATCGACACATCTATTACCAGGATGACGTAAAGATGGCTACTTGTCTCAATAAGATGAGTAAAGGAAGAGGGGCAGTCTTTGCAGAAAGCCTGTATCCAAAAATCCCCCTATACACATGGGATTTATTCAAAGCAGACTTCAACAGCATGTTTGTTCTGATTGGAGTAAAGGAAAGAGCCTGAAATGATCTCTATGAAATGAAACAATCTGACTTCCCCGACGAAAGGGAGAAATCTCTCCCGCACAGAGAGAAGAGAGGCAGCTTCAATGCATACACCGCTACTTTCCACTTGAAAGCGGCAAAAAGTGGCCTAGAAACTGGGTATGATGAAATCTTGATTGACACTCTCAGGAGAGGAGTGGACCACTGACTTGCCAATATGATGGTGACCATCAATCCCCAACCCGCATCTTGGAAAGACTGGGTTAGCAAAGCCCATGTCTTCAACAAAAACATAATCCGGCTTAAACAAGTTGAGAGGAAGAAGGGATTACATCCCTATGCTGCATGGAGGAGGAGCTCACCATGTGGAAAGAGATCCAAATGCCATGGATATTGACTTCATCAAACTCTCTCTGGTAGAAAGAGCAGAACACATGAAGAACAACAAATGCTTTGTGTGTCATCGGACAGGATGCAGATCCTCCAATCACAAAAAAGGGACTGGAACTTCCAGAAATTGGCGAAAACCTCCCCAGAAAGTAAACACCATCACCACTACGGAAGTTGATGCCCTGGCCACATTTATCCAGGGGTTGGATCTACCCCGAGATGAACTACTTCGAATCCTCAAAGTCTGTACTGCCGAAGAAGAAGAAATCTGTATGGTCAAAATGGATCAGGATTTTTAAACGGGAGGGAAGAAACAATGGCTTCTCCTCCCCTATCTCTAGCGCCTGTATTTGTAACCGGTATGAAGACCTGAGCAATAAAACTCCCCATTCTGTTGTACCAAGGCACAGGCAAAAATACCATCAAAATATCCGCATTAATCGATAGTGGAGCTACAGGGAGTTTTCTCAGTAAATTTCTAGTCCAAACTCACGGGTGGAAGACAAAACGTCTATCCAAACCCATCCTTGCACATAACGTGGATGGATCTCTAAATAAACATGGAATGATCCGCAGCACGGTTACACTACACTTGTGCATTGGGGGGTACTCTCAACAAATGACTTTCCTTGTTCTGGACTGTGGAAAGGAAAAAATGATCCTCAGAATAAACTGGTTAAGGAAAGCAAACCCAAAAATAAATTGGTCTACTGGGAAGGTGGAACTACCTGATATTCAAGAACCACCCACATCAGACGGAACTGAATATCAATACCTCCTAAGATACCTCGCCAAGGAAACTTTATCAAAAGTAACCCTGTCCACTGAATTGGCCCAGAAATCCAACCAACCAACCACCAAATTACCCACCCACTATTCTTCATACAAAGACGTATTCGGTGAACCTAAAGAAGGTGAACTCCCGCCAAACCGACCATATGACCATGCAATAGACTTAAAACCCGACTTCTCCCCCAGAGTAGCCAAAGCCTACCCTTTGAATCCAAAAGAACTGCAGGTCTGCATAGAGTTTGTGAACGAACACCTTCACTCAGGGAAAATCCGACCTTTGAAATCCCCGCAAGCCTCTCCATTCTTCTTTGTCCAAAAAAAGGACGGTGGGTTATGACTGTGCCAGGATTACTGATATCTCAACTCCACAACCATAAAGAACGTGTACCCCCTTCCTCTGATCTCCGAACTCATTGATTGCCTACAAGATTCCACCATCTTCACTAAAATGGATATCAGATGGGGTTACAACAACGTTTGGATCTTGCCTGGTGATGAATGGAAAGCCGCGTTCAACACACTGTTTGGGCTATATGAACCACTCGTCATGTTCTTTGGGTTGTACAATTCCCCACCCACCTTTCAGGCCCTCATGAATGATATCTTCAAAGATATGATCACGGAAGGATGGCTTATCATTTACATGGACGACCTGATGATCCACACCCAAGATGATCAGGAACTCCACCATTTGCGGATGATGTGTGTCCTCAAATGAATGAGAGATCACCGGCTTTACCTTAAGCTCAGCAAATGTCATTTTAACGTCTCGGAAGTGGAATACTTAGGAATGATTGTTCACCCCGGATCATTCACCCTAGACCCTGTCAAATTGCAGGCCATTAAGGACTGGACACCCCCCAAATCAGTAAAAGCAGTATGATCCTTCATCGGGTTTTGCAACTTCTACCGAAAGTTTATCCCGAACTTCTCTGCAATTTGTAGACTGTTACACGATCTAATGAAGAAGGACCATGTCTGGACCTGGACTCCCCATTGTGAATCTGCTTTCCGACAGCTGCAACATGCCTTTCTAGCAGCCCCCGTATTGTGACTCCCTTGGTCCACTGACCCTTTTTGGGTAATGACCGACGCATCCTTGGGAGTGGCGGGTGCTGTCCTCATGCAAAAAGACATCAATGGTGACCTCCACCCATGCGCTTATTATTCATGCACTTTCTCCCTGGAAGAACGTAACTACGACATTTATGACCATGAACTTTTGGCAGTCATATGTGCCCTTGAAGAATGGCAACACTATCTTACTGGAACCACTCACCCTGTCACCATCTTGACCAATCATAAGAACTTGGCTTACTTCAAACAACCACATAAGCTTTCACGGCGTCAAGCTCGCTGGATGTTGTTCTTACAGGATTTCAACCTGTCTTTTTTCCACCAACCTGCATGGTCGATGGGACCTGCAGATGCCCTATCTCGAAAGGACGAGGTTGATACCTCGCTCGACAACCACAACGTTACCCTGCTCCCTGCGGATCACTTTATCTCCCTTATTGATCTGGCCCTCGTGGATAAAATCACTCGCTCGTCCCCCACCGACCCTCTGGTTGTCTCTGCCCTGACTGCCTTGGGAGATGGGCGTTCACTCCTCCCTTGATCTTCGGTACAAGATTGGCATTTCACTGACAATACCTTGTACTTTAAAGGACGCCTCTACATCCCGGAAGCTGCTTGCCGTGACCTCATGCACTCCATCCACACCTCCAAGGCTGGTGGGCACACCGGCACATTCCGCCTGTTACACCTGTTGCAGCGTGATTATTGGTGGCCAGGATTACCCATGTTCGTCTGGCATTACATTGCCAGATGTGCCGACTGCCAAGCGAACAAAGTGATTATGCATCCTGTCGTGCCACTGGCTTCCCCACTTGCCAGCACCGCCACCCACCCCTTTGAGTCTATTTCGGTCGACCTTATCACTGGTCTTCCCCGCTCAGGTGCCTTTGATGCTGTCATGTTGTGGTCAATCATGGCCTTACAAAGGGGGTCATTTTCTGCCCCTGTACGTCGGACATCGATGCAAATGGGGTAGCCCAATTATTTTTTGAACGAGTATTCCCCAGATTTGGTCTGCATCAACGATGCATCTCAGACAGAGGTCCCCAATTTGCCTCCGCTTTTGCCAGAGAACTGGCAAGACTATTAAATTATGACCTCACGTTATCCACAGCTTACCACCCACAGACGGACGGAGAAACGGAATGCATCAACCAAGAACTGGAAACCTACCTCAGACTCTTTTGTAAAGGAAACCCCACCGTTTGGGCATCACTCCTCCCCATGGCTGAGTTCTCCCATAACGCAGCCACCCACTCCGTCACCACCCAATCCCCTTTCACACTAATGATGGGCTATGAACCCAGGGCCTACCCAGCCATTGGAACAACCTTCCTCCCTGCACTAGAACAGAGGTTGACCCGTTTGGACAACACCCAAAAAGAAGCACAGCAGGCACATCACATCACCCGACAGAAAATGAAGGAACGAATATGGACCAACTTCCGTCACTGGAAGGCAGGTGACAAAATCTGGCTGGACAATCGAAACCTCAAGCTTTGATATGCCTCAAAGAAACTGGCACCCAGAAGAGAGGGCCCCTTTGAAATTCTCCAGGTTATCTCACCCACCACCTACAAACTCAAACTTCCTCCCACCTGGAGGATCCACCCAGTGTTCCACACCAACCTATTGACCCCATATAAGGAGACTGCAGAATATGGCCCCAACTTCCTAAATCCACCACCAGAACATATAGATGATGAAGAGTATTATGAAGTAGATCAAATCCTCAGTCATTGAGGTACCGGAGGAAGGAGGCAGTATCTGATCCGATGGAAAGGTTACTCATCCGCTGAAAACACCTGGGAACTGGAATGGAATCTCGCTGGTTCTCACGAACTCCTTCAGGAATATAAAGCTGCACAACCCAAAGACTTCCCCCCAGTCAGACGAAGAAAACCCGACAAAAGAGCCCTATAAGTAGCCATAGCTATGTCCCTCTTCGCATCCCCAGTTTTCGCTTTCGTCTTCATTTTCTCCCTTTGTTTCACCCTCCCCCTTTTCTTCTTTCTGATTTTAATTTGGGACTCCCACTGACGAATCCTCAAGCTTCAGACAGATGTCTGCTACACCCTCACTCCCTCTGTTGTCACCTTCTGTCACCGCCTCCATACCAATAACCACACCTTCAACAACAACGATACCCCTCACCAGGACGAACCTGTCCCCCCTATCGTCAAGGTCGACCAGACCAAGGTGTGGAATTTCACTATCTCCTTTCCAAACAAGGACAAAACAGAGTGGGGTGCCACTAGAGGAACTGCATGGTAGTCCCCAAAACATTCATCCCTTTTGGTTGTTCATAGATATAGTGGCTGATGAGGTGGTGAACTGTCATATCCCGTGTTCCCACTCTGGTCCTCTGGACCATCTCCAGTCAAGGACTCCGGTGCGATCTTATCACAGATGCACCTCATTGTCATATCCCGCGTTCCCACTCTGGTCCTCTGGACCATCTCCAGTCAAGGACTCCGGTGCAATCTTATCACAGACGCACCTCATACATATCGGACATATCTCCGTTTCCTCTTTTGTACATCCTTATTCCATTTATGGTAACTCCGTCTCCTCTTTCCCCTTTTGTCTTAGTTCCACCCTTAGACTTCCTCTGAAGCTGTGTTCCGTACGCGTGCACAGCTCCAGCTTCTCTTGTATCTGGAGCACAGCTCTGCAGTTCCTTTGCTTAGTCCTCCTACTTACCAATCTCTGTTACTAATCCAACTCTGGACCTTCGTATATAAACTCTGTACCCTCCATTTGTAACCTCAGTTCATATGTCGAATCTAAGTCACTTCTCTGTTTGCTCTATCAGATTCCGTTCTGATTGTCAACTCTGTCCTCCGAAATACTTAGGACATACTTCGCGCAAGGGCGCAGCATGCCACCTGCATCGCTGAAGCCAAAGTCCATCCACCTCCAACAACTCCACCCCTTCACCCAGTCTCCCTTCGCACCTCCGACCAACCGGAGCAGAGCGGAGAAGAACCGGACTTGACAGTATATACGAACTCACACTTGCGCGACAGATCAGCTCCCATGTCGCATCGCAGACCCTACAGGCAGACCCAGTCCATCTCCAGACGTCGCCAGTCTCTCCTCTCCCTTGGTGCATCCCATGCCTCCTCAGATTCAGATGAGGAAGGACAATTCATTTCATTCACTCGATGCCGCCCCAGGTCTGCCTTTCTGGACCCTGCACCTCTGACACCTGTCACTAGTTGACGTGGTGGTTCCGTCCTCCCTCTGCCTGGCACTCCGCCAGTTCCACTCACTTCATCCTCTGCCTCTGTCTCTTGTCTCCCCGAGCTGCCCCCTGACTCCATGTTGGCTCTCGCCGAGGCCATCAATGCGCTGGCACACTCCAGAGCCAGTCCCGTCTGCAGCTCCCCTTCCACTCCTTCCCACACCCGAGTCCGTCGTCCTGACCAGTTTGACGGCTCTAACTCCTGCGCACTCCACACCTTCCTCGTGCAGTGTGAACTCCACTTCCAGGATCGACCTCAGGCCTTCTGCTCTGACCATGCTAAAGTGACATTTGCACAGTCCTACCTTTCGGGCTCTGCGCTCGAATGGTTTGAACCTGACCTCCTGGCCTCTGACCCCCACTCATCGTCCTGTCCGTTCTGGATGGACGACTACTCCGAGTTCGTCCAAGAACTCCGCGACAACTTCGGTCTGTATGACTCCGTCGGAGATGCGGAACATGACCTCATGTGCCTGACCATGTCCTCTGGTCAGCACATCAACAAGTACATCATAGAGTTCAATCGGCTGGCAAGCCAACTTGAAGGCTACGGTGACAACACCCTCCGGCATCGGTTCTATGGCAGTCTTCCGGACCGTCTCAAGGATGAGATCTCCCGCCAAGGCAAGCCTACCAGTCTCCAGGACCTCCGGTATCTGGCACAGTCCATTGACGCCAGGTATTGGGAGTGTCAATCCGAGATCGTGCACCAAGGTGCACCCTCCATACCACCACCCTCATCCACCTCCATCACCTCCGATACCTCTGTCGCCACCTTCACACCCCCTACCCCTATGCCTCCCGACTCCGACTCTTGGACCTCTGGGTCCTCCTCTCCGGACCAACCTCCTCCCTCCTTACGAGGCTCTGGTCTTCCCTCCACCTCCCTTCACTCTGAGTCTGACTCTGAGTCTTCGGACTCGGACTCCACCTCCTCCCACTCTTTAGCCTCCATCATTTCCGATGATGAAGAGGACTCCCCCATCGTCAGCAACGATGCCTCCTCGGAGGATGCCATCCCCAACCCCAACTCCAACCCCAACTCTGATCCCACCTCCGACCTCGATTCCGACCTCTCTGACCCCAAACCTCTCAGCTCCCCAGTCGATGAGGATGAGGATGATGCCTAGTGCATCTCCCCTCACTCCATCTACCTCTACCCATCCTGACCCTGCGTCACAGTCAGTCAGTTTCCGTCCCCTCAGACGCATCCTGTCCCTTTCCCTCCAGTTCCATCCCCTCTCCCTCCAACCTCCTGTCTCCCTCCAACACTCCTATTTCCTCCTTCCGACTCTACTCTGCAACTCCCTGTTTGGTGCACACTAGACTCCACTCCTCCAACTCACTCCCCAACTCTGGCTTGTCACCTCCGCTGGGTCCCTCTGGCACTTGTGACCTCAGGCCTTGGTCCACCCACTACGATCCGTTGATTGATTGGGTACTGGACCTACCTATCCGAGCACTTGTGTTATGGCCACCAGCATCACTAGCATCTTCTGTTGAACCCTTGGGTTCAACCTTGGTTGTCTCCGACAACATCCGACGGTTTCTCCGTACTCCATCACTTCTGACCGACTCACCACCCCCTCCACAGTGCTCGCGTCCATCACAGTGGCCGTTCCGCCGTGTCCACTTTTGGACATTCCGCGTGCGTTTTCCCCATCTCCGGTGTCATCTCCTTCACAGTCTGTTGCCTGTCCTGTCAGGCCTCCACCCTCCTCACCTTCCCTCATCTTCTGGGCCCTCTCCGGGTCTGTGTCGACTCTCTGTCCTCCGTCCTCCTCCCTCACTTTCCCCTTCTCTCCGACACTGGGACATCAGCCTAAGGGGGGGATGGGGCATCCTTTTTCGCCTCGTCCACCCTTGTTTTGTTCACTCCGAACTCCCTCCGACCCTCCGAATCACGCTCATTTCAAACTTTCAACTAAGTACACAAGGGGTGGAGCGGGTGACCGCACTACTTCTCTGGCCCCCTCCGGCTTCCCCCTCGCTCTCTTCCTCACCCTCTGTGTCCTCCTCCGCATCGTCGACTTCCATGTTGCCTGCCTCCTTTCTCTCCACTGCCAACTCCAGCAGGTCCTCCGCCTACTCCCGTTAGCTCTGTCCATACTCCAACCTCCGAGGCACTCACCCGTTTTCGTGCTGACTCTTCCTCTTGTTGCTTTCGCAACACCTCCACCTGCCTTCTGTCCTGCTCCTCGAGCCTCCACTTCTCCTCCGCCTCGCACGCTCCCCTCTCCGCCTCCTCTTGCGCTTTGCACTCCGCCTCCTCACATGCTCATCGCTCCGCCTCCTTCCTCTCCTTTGCCCACCTCCGTCACTCCACATACTTCGCCGTGCTCACCTCCTCGTCGTCATCCATGTCCTCCGCAAGCTGCTCATCGGACCAGGTATCGATCTTGGTGACATTGAGTTCTTCGGACATGGTAGTGGTTGATGAGAGAGAGCAGATAGTGGTCCACTGTCAAGTCCGGTTCTTCTCCGCTCTGCTCCGGTCGGTCGGAGGTGCAAAGGGAGACTGGGTGAAGGGGTGGAGTCGTCGGAGGCGGATGGACTTTGGCTTCAGCGATGCAGGTGGCACGCTGCGCCCTTGCGCGAAGTATGTCCTAAGTATTTCGGAGGACGGAGTTTACAATCGGAACGGAATCCGACAGAGCAAACAGAGAAGTGACTTAGAGTTGAGATACGAACTGAGGTTACAAATGGAGGGTACAGAGTTTATATACGAAGGTCCGGAGTTGGATTAGTAACGGAGATTGGTAAGTAGGAGGACTAAGCAAAGGAACTGCGGAGCTGTGCTCCGGATACAAGAGAGGCCGGAGCTGTGCGCGCGTAGGGAACACAGCTTCGGAGGAAGTCTACAGGCGGAACTAAGACAAAAGGAGAAAGAGGAGACGGAGTTACTATAAACGGAATAAGGATGTACAAAAGGGGAAACGGAGATATGTCCGATATGTACGAGGTGCGTCTGTGATAAGATTGCACCGGAGTCCTTGACTGGAGATGGTCCGGAGGACCGGAGTGGGAATGCGGGATATGACACATAATCACTTTGTTGGCTTGGCAGTCAGCACACCTGGCAACATAGCACCAAATGAACGTGGGTAAGCCCAGCCACCAATAATCACACTGTAACAGGTGTAAGAGGCGGAAAGTGCCGGCATGTCCTCCTGCTGCAGAAGTATGGACAGAGTGTACCAGGTCGTGGCGAGCAGTTTCTGGGACATAGAGGTGACCTTTAAAGTAGAGCGCACCATCCAAGAAATGCCAATCCTGGACCGTCGCATGAGGAAGGAGGGAACGCCCATCCTGCAGAGCGGTCAGGGCGGAGACGACCAAAGGGTCCGTGGAGGAAGAGTGGGTTATTTTATCCACAAGGGCCAAATCAATAAGGGAGATGAAGTGGTCGTCGGGAAGAAGGACAATGTCATGGTTGTCAAGCGATGTGTCTACATCATCCTTTCGAGATAGGGCATCAGTGGGTCCCATCGACCGTGCGGGCTGATGGCAAAAGGTTAAATCGAAGTCCTGTAAGAACAGCATCCAGCGGGCCTGTCGCTGAGACAGCTTATGCGGTTGCTTAAAGTACGCCAAGTTTTTATGGTTGGTGAGGATGGTCACAGGGTGAGCCATCCCGGTGAGGTAATGTCGCCATTCTTCCAGGGCACGTATAACTGCGAGGAGTTCTCGGTCATAGATGTCATAATTTTGTTCTTCGGGGGAGAACGTCTGTGAATAGTAAGCGCACGGGTGGAGATTGCCGTTGGTGTCCTTTTGCATTAAAATCACACCAGCTGCTCCTAATGAGGCGTCGGTCATGACCCAGAAGGGGTCAGTGGACCAGGGGAGTCACAACACAGGGGCTGCCAAGAAGGCTCGTTGTAACTGTTGAAATGTGGACTCGCAATGGGGGGTCCAGGTCCAAACGTGGTCCTTTTTTGTCAGGTCATGTAGAGGTCTACAAATGGCGGAGAAGTTTGGGATGAACTTTCGGTAGAAATTGCAAAACCTGATAAAGGATTGTACTGCTTTCACAGACTTGGGCGGTGTCCATTCCTTGATGGCTTGTAATTTAATTGGGTCAAGGGTAATGGATCCAGGACAAACAATCATCCCAAGATATTCGACCTCGGATACATTAAAATGACATTTACTGAGCTTGAGGTATAGCTGGTGGTCCTTCATCCTTTTAAGTACTTGCAGTGTTTGCAAGTGATGGAGCTCCTGATCCTTCTGGGTATGGATCATTAGGTCGTCCATATAGATGATGAGCCACCCTTCTGCAATCATATCTTTGAAGATGTCATTCATGAGGGCCTGAAAGGTGGGTGGGGAATTGCATAATCCGAAGAACATGACCAGTGGTTTGTATAGTCCAAATGGTGTGTTGAACGCAGCTTTCCATTCATCACCAGGTAAGATGCGAACATTGTTGTAGTCCCATCTGATATCCATTTTAGTGAAAATGGTAGAATCTCATAGACTGTCAATGAGTTCTGAGATCAGGGGGAGGGGGTAAGCATTTTTTATGGTAGCCGAATTGAGATATTGATAATCCTGGCAAGGTCGCAGTCCTCTGTCCTTTTTTTGGACAAAGAAGAATGGGGAGGCTTGTGGGGACTTTGAAGGTCGGATTTTTCCAGAGTGAAGATGTTCATTCACAAAATCCTTACAGACTTGTAACTCCTTCGGATTTAGAGGATAAGCTTTGGCTACTCTTGGGGAAAAGTCCAGTTTTAGGTCTATGGCGTGGTCGTATGGTCGGTTGGGTGGAAGTTCTCCTGTTTTGGGTTCTTTGAAGACGTCCTTGTACCGAGAATATCGTGCTGGTAACTCTGTAGTTGGTTGGTTGGATTTTTGGGCCAACTCGGTGGATAGGGTCACTTTAGACAGAGATTCTTCAGTGAGGTACTGTAGAAGGTATCGATATTCTGTTCCGTCTGTTGGGGGAGGTCTGGAAATATCTGGGAGTTCTATTTTCCCAGTGGCCCAATTGATTTTCGGATTTGCCTTCCTTAGCCAATTTATTCCTAGAATGACCTTTTCTTTGCCACAGTCTAGGATGAGGAAGGTCATTTGTTGCGAGCACTCTCCAATGCGCAGGGTTACTGTTACTGTGCTGCGAATCATTCCATTTTTGTTTAGAGATCCGTCTACATTGTGTGCTAGAATGGGTTTGGGCAAGCATTTTGTTTTCCATCCCTGGTTTTGGACCAGAAATTTGCTAAGAAAACTTCCCGTTGCTCCACTATCGACTAGTGCAGAAGTTTCGATGGAGTTTTGACCTGTGCCTTGGTACAAGAGAATAGGGAGTTTGATTGCTCGGGCTTTTGTACCAGTTACAAATACAGGCACTAGGGATAGGGGAGGAGAAGCCATCGTTTCTTCCCTCCCTTCTAAAAATCCTGATCCATAGTGATCATGCGGATTTCTTCATCCTCCATAGTACAGACCTTGAGGATTCGAAGTAATTCTTCCTGTGGTAGGCTCGATCCTTGGATAAAGGTAGCCAAGGTGTCAGTTTCGGTGGTGGCAATGGTGTTTATCTTTTGGGGGGGTTTTCGCCAATTCCGAGGATTCCCTACTCCTTTCTTATGGTTAGAGGACCTACACCCCGTTCGGTGGCACACGAAACATTTATTGTTTTTCATGTGTTCCACTCTTTCTACCGGGGAGAGCTTGACAAAGTCAATATCCATGGCGTTTGGGTCTCTCTCTGCGTGACAGGTTCCTCCTCCATGCGGCATAGGGATATAATCTCTTCTTCCTCTCAGCTGTTTGAGCCGGATTATATTCTCGTTGAAGATATGGGCTTTATTAACCCAGTCTTTCCATCCTGTGGGCTGAGGGTTGATGGTTGCCATCATATTGGCGAGCTGGTGGTCTACCCCTCTCCTGAGGGTATCAATCAAGACCTCGTCGTACCCAGTTTCGAGGCCACTCTTTGCTGCTTTCAAATGGAAAGTAGTGGTATATGCATCGAAACTTCCTCTTTTCTCTCTTTGTGGGAGAGCTTTTTCCCTCTCATCAGGGAAGTTGGATTGTTTCATCTCGTAGAGGTTGTTCCTAGCTCGTTCCTTTACTCCGATTGGGATGAAGGTATTATTGAAATCTTCTTTGAACAAGTCCCATGTATAGAGGGGGATTTTCGGGTATAGGCTTTCTGCAAAGACTGCTCCTCTTCCTTTGCTCATTTTGTTGAGACATGTAGCCATTTTCACATCATCCTGGTAATAGATGTGTTGGTTCATGACGAAGTAGGCTTCCATAGCAGCTATCCATCGAGAGGCATCTGTTGCTTCTTGTCAAGTCCGGTTCTTCTCCGCTCTGCTCCGGTCGGTCGGAGGTGCGAAGGGAGACTGGACGAAGGGGTGGAGTCGTCGGAGGCGGATGGACTTTGGCTTCAGTGATGCAGGTGGCACGCTGCACCCTTGCGCGAAGTATGTCCTAAGTATTTCAGAGGACGGAGTTGACGATCGGAACGGAATCCGATAGAGCAAACAGAGAAGT
>JBBPTA010000478.1:0-13738 GCA_038093915.1 Boletellus aff. emodensis
CAGAGACACTCTCTCACACACCCTTGACATATAACTGCCACCATTCTGGTTGCAAGTTCTCACCACTCCAATCTATTGAAGTGAGTCTCACACTTCAAGCTTATCCCTTGGCTGTCCCTCGGTCTGCACCCCCTTTGGGAGTTTGCCTGTACACTTCCAAAACTCCAAGTTATCTCACCCACCACTTACAAACTCAAACTCCCCCCTATGTGGAGAATCCATCCGGTATTCCATGCCAGTTTGTTAACTCCGTATAAAGAAACCGCAGAACACGGACCCAACTTCCCTAATCCACCTCCGGAACATGTAGATGACGAAGAACATTACGAAGTGGATCAAATCCTCAGTCATCGAGGTACCGGAGGGAGAAGGCAGTATCTGATCCGTTGGAAGGGTTACTCATCTGCAGAAAATACCTGGGAACCAGAACGGAACCTCGTAGGCTCCCACGAACTCCTTCAGGAATATAAAGCTGCGCATCCCAAAGACTTCCCCCCAGCAAGACGAAGAAAACCCGACAAGAGAACCCTATAAAAGTAGTAGTACCATGTCTCTCTTCGCATCCCCAGTTTTCGCTTTCGTGTTCATCTTTTCCACTTGTTTTACGCTCCCCCTCTTTTTCCTTTTAATTCTGGTTTGGGACTCCCACCGATGCATCCTCAAGCTTCGGACGGACGTCCGCTACGCCCTCACTCCCTCCGTTGTCACTTTCCGATGCCACATCCCCGATCTCACCACCCATAACGACGACGTCCCACACCAGGACACACCCGCCCCTCCTATCGTCGAGATCGAACAGACTAGAGTGTGGAATTTCGCCATCACCTTCCCAAACGAAGACGAGACGGAGTGGGGCGCCGCTAGGGGAACTGCGTGGTAGTTCCCAAACCATTCATCCCTTTTGGCTATTCATAGATTTAGTGGCCGATGGGGTAGTAAATGAAAATAGGATTGGGTGTGATCTCCTATCTCATTTGTTTCCTATGGCTCAGCAGGCCTCTAGGCCCATTACCATCGGCAACCTACCTCCTCTTCGTCTCACTCGTCTCCCTCGCTTCCACCTTATCTCGTTCCTCCTAGACGATTTGTTAGAAGACCGAACCATTGTCTTGTTACTGGAGGACACCCCTGCATTTCACACCAACTCCAACCTCCCGCTCCTCCTCCGTCTTCACCATTTTTATATCATCACTCGACAGTCCACCTACGTCACCATTGATACCCTCAACGCAGTAGAAGACCATGAATCCCATGCCCGAATCAACACCAATCTCGCCTTGGCCAGTCTTTCCAGTGCCAGAGATGCCATCGCCCAGTTCGCCCTCAATGAAGGACTGGGGATCGCCGTCCAGCAGCTCCCCCGAGGAAATCTCCTCCCCCACCTCCGAAACAGAATCGCAGCCCTCAACACCGATGAACGACAATTCTATTTCTTCCCCGACAACCCCGCCGCTGACGCTGGTGTGGACAGCAGTGCAGACCGAGCACAGTCCCCTCCTGAATCAGTGCCGACAACCGTCCCAACCGCTCCGACCCCCACGCACAACTTCGTCCCCACCAGGCCGGATACCCCACGACCAGATCCATCCACCCCCATCAGATCTTCCCCCGAGCTCGTTGCAATCCCTGATGCTCCCCGACCCACGAGAGTACGCATATACGCTGAGCGAGCTAGACCTCCTGCAAGACTGGGTAACTACCATCACCAGGGTTTTAGAGGAAGATCCCCTGCCCCGCGCCAGCCTATGGGTGGACGAGGTGTTATGAGCAACAGGGAGTCATCTGTCGACACCGTCTCCACCACCCCTCTCTCTCCTACACCTCAAGGGAGCGATCGATTGGCAGTCTGCCACCAATGTGGGTCCCGAGATCACTATTGACCCGCCTGTCGACATTATCTCTGCCCTTTCTGTCACCTTCCCGCTCCAGGGCATCCCCAATATGCATGCCCAGAACGTGTTTGCACAGCTTGCGGAGAGCGTGGCCATGGAAGACCAGCCTGCCCGTCCCTCGCCGACACTTATGCTTCCGACGATGGAGACGGACACGAGGTCAATACCAGGGGAGGTAGTATCTGAATCGGTGGTTCAGACCAACAACGGGGGTATTGTTACTAACAATCTAGACGTGGGGCATTACCTCTTTCTCTGTGAACCAATCGGTCTACGTCTTAGTTTGCGATCCGCCTCTTCTGCTGCTTCCGTCTCCTCCCGTTCTCGTATCGAATACTTAGATGACGTCACCTATCTGGCATTCCCCTTTTATCCGCCGGATGGGTCTTTCCCTTAAACGAGTATCCGGTATTGGTTCCTATTTCCCACATTCCCCTTTGAGCGATACACTTCCCCTATCTTCGGACGCATCATCTCCTACAGTCGTATCTCTTACTACGCCTGCGTTTCCCCACGTTCCCCATCAGGTATCTCCTTATTCGTAAGGTACAGCTCTGCCTGAGTATATATTCACGCATGTACTACTAGAAGTCTTTAGCTAGTTCTACGCAATCTACGCCTAGAATTTAGTTCGCCCTCAAGTCCAGAAGGATAGAGAGAAGAGAAGGATCGCTAAGTTCACGCATACGCGTAACACTCTGCTCTCACCTCACCACTGCCATACCCATTCATCTCTTTCCACTCTCACCCCACCTTCTACTTCCTCCAAGATATACACAGGATACCTCCTTTTTCTTTATCTCTCCTGCACCTGTGCTCTGTTCAGTCACCATACAAGTCATCTCAAGTCTCCTAGTGTCATTCATCCACCTCTCACTGAAATTACTTGGTCTGTATCTCTTGTGACCAGTCCTGTCATCCTTTCCTTGTTGCCTGAACACATTTATCAGATCCCATCTCCCCTGTTGTCTTGTCCACTTGATTTCTCTATCTGCTCTTTGTGTTTCATTTACATTTTCACATCACCAATGAGTCAACAGGACCTTGAAAATATTACCTTCCAGATCACAGGTATGTTTCTGTTGACCTGAACTGGTATGCAGACACTAACATCCTCACTCTCTCTTTACATAGTTACACAATTGGAAGTCTCATCTCAGCTTCCTAAAGAAGACATTCATGTCACAGTTTGTGTCAATGGTGTGTCCAAAATAACATGTGCTGGAGATCTATCAGAGGATGGCCTCACAATCAGATGGAATCATCCCTTCCTGTTGTATGTGGTGCTTTTTACAATATCTTTAACTGCTTGCTGAGTATTTTGTCTCCAATAGCACTGCTGCTCCCTCAGCTACTGTTGAGGTTTTTGTATACATTCTTCCAGAGAAGCTCACTCCTGAATGGGATAAACAACTGTTGGGCAATAGGATTGTGACAAATGTTGCCAGCTTGCTTGAATCTGGTGGTGGATGGAAATGTAACTTGAATGCTTCCATTTCTATCTTTGTAATCTAAAATGCTAATGGGGTACCAGGCATGGTACCTGGACTATTTGATGGTCCTTCAACTCTGTCAATGTCATGCAAGGCCTGTAATGTGTTGGTAAGTAATTTGTGATAGCTCAGGTTTCAAATAATAAGGAATAATATTTTAGACTGTGTCTAATGGGCATAACTGTTTGCTAGTATTATGGAGACACAGTATAAAGCTATACAACTTTGCATGCATGTTCAACAACATAGCATGTATAACCACTAAAATGGAGGTGGAACTGGCAATACAGGATCTCTGTCCTTTGGGCCATCCAGATCACACAACCATCTTGGCAAATCTAGGAACTTCATTTCAACTCTGTTATGATCAAACAGGAAGAATTTCAGACCTCAACAAAGCCATTGAGATTAAGCAGACCAGGCTTAATCTTTGCCCATTAGGACATCCTGTCATATCCCACATTCCCACTCCGGTCCTCCGGACCATCTCCAGTCAAGGACTCTGGTGCGATCTTATCACAGACGCACCTCATACATATCGGACATATCTCCGTTTCCCCTTTTGTACATCCTTATTCTGTTTATGGTAACTTCATCTCCTCTTTCCCCTTTCGTCTTAGTTCTGCCCTTAGACTTCCTCCAAAGCTGTGTTCCCTACGTGCACACAGCTCCGGCTTCTCTTGTATCCGGAGTATAGCTCTGCAGTTCCTCTGCTTAGTCCTCTTACTTACCAATCTCCATTACTAATCCAACTCCGGACCTTCATATATAAACTCTGTACCCTCTGTTTGTAACCTCAGTTCGTATGTCAAATCTAAGTCACTTCTCTGTTTGCTCTATCAGATTCCGTTCTGATTGTCAACTCCGTCCTCTGAAATACTTAGGACATACTTCACGCAAGGGCGCAGTGTGCCACCTGCATCGCTGAAGCCAAAGTCCATCCGCCTCTGACGACTCTGCCCCTTCGCTCAGTCACCCTTCGCACCTCCAACCGACTGGAGCAGAGCGGAGAAGAACCGGACTTGACACATCCAGAACATGCCAATGCTCTTGCAAACCTTACAAGATCCTTATCAAGCCACTATAGGATCCAGAAAAATCAAGTAGACCTCAATAAGCTAATAGTAATGCAGCAGAAGGTACTGGACTTGTGCCCATCAGGCCATTCAGAGCATGAAAGAGCTCTTGGAGGTCTAGCAATATCCTTGTGGGAGTGCTATTGTAAACAAGGAAACATAGCAAACCTAAACAAGGCTATTGAGATGCAAGAAAAAATGCTTGAGATTTGTCCACCAGGTCATAAATTCTATTGTCCAACTCTTGGAAATCTGGCAGTATATATTTCTACATGTTACTGCCAAGTCCGGTTCTTCTCTGCTCTGCTCCGGTCGGTCGGAGGTGCGAAGGGTGACTGGGCGAAGGGGTGGAGTTGTCAGAGGTGGATGGACTTTGGCTTCAGCGATGCAGGTGGCACACTGCGCCCTTGTGCGAAGTATGTCCTAAGTATTTCAGAGGACGGAGTTGACAATCAGAACGGAATCCGATAGAGCAAACAGAGAAGTGACTTAGATTCGACATACGAACTGAGGTTACAAACAGAGGGTACAGAGTTTATATACGAAGGTCCGGAGTTGGATTAGTAACGGAGATTGGTAAGTAAGAGGACTAAGCAAAGGAACTGTGGAGCTGTGCTCCAGATACAAGAGAAGCCGGAGCTGTGCGCACGTAGGGAACACAGCTTTGGAGGAAGTCTAAGGGCAGAACTAAGACGAAAGGGGAAAGAGGAGACGGAGTTACCATAAACAGAATAAGGATGTACAAAAGGGGAAACAGAGATATGTCCGATATGTACGAGGTGCATCTGTGATAAGATTGCACCGGAGTCCTTGACTGGAGATGGTCTGAAGGACCGGAGTGGGAATGTGGGATATGACAGTTACCAAAGACAGGGTAATCTGGTTGACCTGGACAGAGCCATTGATCTTAATGAGAAGAATCTTCAGGAGTGTTTACCTAATCATCCAGATTGTAGGATTGCTCTCCAAAACCTTGCAGTATCATTACAAGATCACTATGATAAATTGAAGAGTCACCCTGACTTGGTCAGAGCAGTCCAATTATTCAAGGAAGTATTGACAAGCTATCCAGTCCAACATAGTGGTTATGCCAAGAACACTGAGAGACTAGCTAGAGCCATACTTCTTCTATCTGAGTCCTCATACTCTAATCAGCATCAGCATCACATAGAGGAGGCTTTTGACACCTATAGACTACTCAAAGCTTGTGGGCCTGCAGTTTCCCTGGATTTGTTGAATGCAACCCAGGCCTGGATCAAAGATGCTGAAATATATAACCATTCCTCAGTCCTGGAAGCATACCAGACATCACTCAATACCCTGGATTGCTTTACCTCCTTCAATTCTTCACTGGATTCTAGACATGAGACAATGCAAACAAGAGTGGGCAATCTGACCAATGATGCATTTTCATGTGGGATCTGGCATGGTGACTTCCAGCTAGCTGTGGAGCTCCTGGAACAGGGGCGAGGAATCTTGTGGAATCAGCTTGCCCACTTCGACACACCAATTAAGGCACTGGAGGGTCAGGGCAACTATGGGCACAAACTCACAGCTAGATTTACACAGTTGAGCATGGACCTCAGGAAGCATGCTCAGGGAGGCACAGGAATTGATTCCAAACCATACTGGCGGGTTCAAGAGGAATGGCAATCCGTGGTAGACAAGATTCGCGGTCTCGATGGGTTCTCGCAGTTCCTCTTGCCCCCTCGTTTCGATTACCTCCGACGTGCCACAGAAGATGGGCCTGTCATCATTGTGAATGCGAGCGAATACGACTGCGGCGCTCTCGTCATCCTGCACAATGGCCCACCTGCGCATGTGCCCCTCCCCTGCTCGCTCGCCGATGTCATCCAGCTCTGCTCGCAATTGTCTGAACTCACCCAGGACCCGGATGCATACGGCGACAACAGAGAGCGATGGGTGAAGGAATTGTTGCGCGACCTGTGGTCCTCCGTGGTCGAGCCAATCGCCGATATGCTCCAGGACGACCTCGAGATACCACCGGGTTCGCGGATCTGGTGGTGCCCGACATCCAGGTTTACCATTCTCCCGTTCCATGCTGCAGGCCCGTATCTGAAAGGACAGAAAAATCTGTTGGACATATATGTATCGTCATATGCGCCCTCGCTCTCCGCCCTCATCCGTGCCCGCGATCGTGTTCGCTCTCGGAAGAACGCCCGAGAGGCTTCCGGAACGGGGAATGTAATTTCGTTCGCAGCGGTCGGTCAGGGGAAGCCGAGCAAGGACACGGGTCTGCCTGACCTCCCAGAGGTCGACCGCGAGATCGACCGCATTCGCAGCAAGACCGACATGCCAGAACACATCCAATTCGAGGCTGTTACTGGTGTTGCGGCCACGATCGAGGGGGCTGTGCAGGCATTCCAGGACCACCGCTGGGTCCACGTCGCTTGTCACGGCGCACAGCACCCGGAGAAGCCATTCGAGTCCTGGTTCGCCATGGGAGACGGAAAGCTCACCCTGATGCGGATCATCCAAGAGCGCTACACCAACTCTGACCTCGCGTTTCTGTCTGCGTGTCATACCGCCGTTGGGGACGAGTCGACCCCGGACGAGGTGCTCCACCTCGCTGCCGGAATGCAGTTTGCTGGGTTCAATGGGGTGATCGGAACGTTGTGGAAGGTGGATGACTCGGTCGCGCACCAGGTAGTCACCCAGTTCTACAAGAACATGTTCGATCGACCGGTGATCGACTCTGAATATGCGGCAACGGCACTGAACACAGCAGTTCTGCAGACGGCGGACCAGGTATCTTTGGAGAAACGGATCGTGTTTGTGCACATCGGAATTTGACCCTCCTATCTGGAAATTGCCGTACGTCGCTCTTTCTCTTCTCGCACAGTGGTTCAATCGTGATCATGTCAGTCAAAGACACACTTTTGTCTTGATTTTGTCACATACCTTGATACTGGCTTCAGGTCGTGTTCCTGTATGTTAGTGGGCTCCTTGACCTAAGCGCTGTGAAGTTCTTCGTGTACGATACCGAGGTTTGTACCGGCTTTTCTCATCCGACATCGTATGTTTTTCTTTTTTCCTCTCGACTCGCCCCTTAGTGCTTGCGTGGCTTTGTCCATCTTCTTGCCTACCTGCTTCGAATGTAGCGCGTTTTGTTCCCAAAATACGACATGTCGTTGATGGGCGACCTTGAGTCTATGAGCTTACTCGCCCGGACCACTAATATACGGCAGTGCTGTTGGTCAGTTGTACGTCGTTTACTCCAAATGCAGTGAAAGAGATGGAACACCATGTGCGGTATACCACTGTTTGGGACCCTAGGTAGGCGAGGTGGGTTCCGTGTGCGAGAGAGAGGCCGACCTGGGATGTCGGGCGCCCCTCTCCGGGGATTGGGGCCGCTCAAGGCCTGTTGATCAGGACGGTACGTGCAGGGACAGGTAAAGGAGCGGGTGGGGAGGTGCGGTTTCGAGCTTGCGAAAGCTCTCATCAGGGGGCTCGACCGCTACCCCAACCGCTGCCCTTCCAGGGCCGTGTAGGTGGGCTAGCAGCTGTAACAGTCAGAGGAAATATAAAGGCGCGGAGAGCGCGACCCTCCGAGAGGCTGGTGGCGCAAGGATGAGTGAAGGTGGGTGGGGATAAGGAAGCTTCTTATCAGCAAGCCATCGTGCTAGGCGCGATCCCATGGGCAATCAGGGCCCATTCGAACACCCAACGGCACTTTGGCATCCCCATGCGGTACGGTGGCGAAACCAGTCGCCACCGAGTCCTATCTCCCGCCATGCACAGAGGCATTCGACGAGCGATACGGGTTTTCTTCCGTTGCTTTCAAAACAGATTCAGGTCCCGTTCAGCATGCACCATCGGTCCTTTGAACCGCGCCGAGTGGTCGACCAGTGAGTGACCACTCAAGGGTGAGTATGCGCAGGTGAGTAGAACTGAGCATTGTGCGAAAGCGCGGAGCGCTTCCTGGCCCGGAGTGGATGCGAGGATGAAGCCATGGCATTGGCCCAACAAACGAAACGAGCGCAGACAGAGACAACGCCCTGCAGCTTTAGATGAAGAGGGAACAAGAACGAAAAAGGAAGGCTCCAGTTGTGCTCTACAGGAGGGGAATCCACCCCTCGAAATCATGAAGCAGGCTTCCGCAAGAGATACACTTCCGTGATCGTTCCCGCAATGCCAATAAAAGAAAGAAAAAGTGAAAGCGAGGACAGACCAACGATTCACGCATCCGCCAGCCCTCCAACAGACTCGCTCACAATGTACTTTGAGCCTTCAAAAATGACACGACGTACATCGTCAAAAGCGCCGTCGCGCCGAACACCGCATATGACTTGATCATCACGACTGTGAAAACGCCTAATCAGTCCCGGTTAGTATAAACTACAACCAGGTGACGATGACGCACGTTGATTACCGCGTCCTGTGGAACACAAACGGCGCCGCGAGCGTCCCCTTGACTGCAGTTGTGGTGAACGCCAGTGAGATCACCATGAACGCGATCACATAGGCGCTATCGAATGTCCCCAGCACAACGACATACTCCAGAGGGCAGAAGGGCGGCGGCGGTAGGAGCATAGGGAGGAGAAAAAGAGTCAGCAAAAAAAATCTGAGGATGACAACGACAGACGACCCACGGGTGCTCGGTTCAGCCCCCCGTCACCTGATGCACGATCGACCCCGACGAGGTCGGCTAGGACCGGGAGATCGTGAAATATGGGCTCGACGGTTTTCAGGCGCTATTCATCCAGAATCGTCTCGAGGCAGAGGGAACTGATGCGGTTTAGATCGTCTGATGGGCAAGATGATGGTGAAGGAGGAACTCAAGGTGGCAGTGGGGATGCTGCAAACATAACTTCATCAGCTGACTTCCAAGTTCCAATTGTAGATTAGGATTCCTCCCTCTGGCTGTTGAACTTATACTTTAATGTTTATGCTACTCAGTTGCTATTCTTAGCATGATGGCTAGACCATTCTATTCTTATCCAGGGTCTAGACCTATGATGTCACTATGATGTCATATTTTTATCAACCAATAGCAATTATCCCACTTATCTTTCTTATCATTTTATTTATATCCACCAATAGTGGATACTGCTCTTATCATCTATAAATAGCCATGGTTCCTTATCAGCCAATGGCATATCTCTTTCAGGTTTAAGCTCTGCTTAAACCTTATTTACTTTATCTATATAAGACAGGCTCTCATCACCCATATACCTTAGGTCAATAACACACCCCTTACTTCCTCACAAGTCCCTTATACCTTAGGGACTAAAGCTAGACCTATTAAGCTTCCATTTCTATATGCAAACCCTTGATTACCAAATGCCAGTTGCCCCTCTAGGAACGAGTGTGAGTCTTGTCACCTCTGCCCTATCTTTCTTGGTCATTGTGTTGCACTGCCATGGTGCTGCTGGAACGGTAGACCTGTACCATTTCCACACTGGCAACATACCGATCACAATAATTCAGCTCACCCAAGACCAAGAGCAAGAACGGACAAGGACATGGCAGTAAACACTTTGTCATTGGTGTGCTGCAAAACAACCCTGATGAGCGTGGGAACGCTAGTATCACGGCAAATGCCTCTCGACCTCAACCGAATCACCAAATGGGATGGACGTTTTCCACGAGAATCGATGGATCACAGGGTTCCAAGAGGAAGGACCGCTGAGCTGGTATGTCCTATCCGACGGTCCCATTGTCACAACCGACACTCTCACAGACTCGGTCAAGATGAAGACTTCGGACCACCGTCGAGAGTCCGTTGTGCCAAAGACCACACATACTAGCCCACACGCACCCCTTGATACAAGATAAAATGGAAGGCGGACGGGAGAAGGTTTGCGCATTCATCCAAACCCCACGTCGAATGTCCTGCTCCGTCTGATTGCAGAACGCTAATTACCCGTATGTCGACTGTGCCGCTCCGGGATATCTGCATGCCTCTGCATGTCGTTCAGTCCACCCAGCCCAACCATCTGAGGTTGATCTGAGGCCGAACAGTGGGTACACACTTCAGACCAGCCACTCGAAATGTCCTGATACAAAAGTCGAAACGTTAGTCGATGATGGATGCTTCGGCTCAAGCGTATAACTCGATTCAGGTCGGGCTGGGGAGTTATCTTGGTTGCATGCCACGGTAGGCTTCTTTCGCTCTTTGCCTGCGCTTCTGTACTTATCCCGTTTTCTCTTCCGAAAGCGGGAGACTATGCATTGCTCTCGGCTGTCCTGGAAAATAGCTTACGGGCTGGCGCATCTGGCGGTATCGTGCTTCGACATTCGTCGCCTTACCTTTTAATGCTGTAGGTTTCCATCCCTCTGCATCGCGAAAAGAACATGAAATCTGCCACGTCTCTTGGCATACCCCCATTGCTCGGTTTATTTGCGAGCATGGCCGTATATCTTTCAAGACAAACTCCTTCGACATCTATGCCAGAATGAGCATGGCTTTCTTTGTGGTTGTCGTCTGTGCAAAGCTTGAACTAGGGAACAGACGAGTTCGCGAGAAACTGGCAGCCAAAGACACAATGTCTGTCAGGTTCAAGAACTACCTCCTGGTCGATATGCTCCCGCCGTGTCAGCAGTACTGGAATGCGAGCAGCCTCTCTCGGTTTGCGTGCCTCTCTGCTCAACATGAGCCTACTCGCAAGGTCCTCATTGCCGAACATCGAATGCGGCATCTCACATTCGGATTCTTGCCCATATGTATTTAATAGATTGTTTCCCGCTCATGACAAGAGTCAAGTTGTTGGAGACTGCATTCTCTGCACTTCGTTTACTCATGGATTAGCATTTTCGCAACCAATACCGATCGGTTGCGTAACGAGACAATACCCTCTTGGATAGCAACTCCGATCCTGGTCTCACACTAACGAAATGTGTGGTTTGTCACTCGCTTTCCCTACCGTTTGGTCAGTTGCCTGGAATCACACTAGCTCTCTTTCCCGGGCATCTGAGTGCCTATTCGCGGAATCTTCATGTCCTTTGGAGATTTGATGATGTGGCGGGTCGATAGTTCCATGTATGACGTTCTTTTATCATTCAGATTCAGCTCGTTAAGTGCATGTCCCATATACCCCATCGCCGGGTTCCACAGACAGACCTGCCGACCAGGACGTTGAATGACGTGGCGTGATTCTGGCTGGCCACACAGCCAATTATACTGCGTTACGCCGTCCTCGTGCTTATGTGGGTGTTATCTGGTGTCTACCCAGTGACCTAATACAGAGGTGAGAATAAATGCCGTGGGTAGCCATCGCCGCTCCCGGGCCCGGGATTGATGAGACGGATAGCAGACTGGGTGCTGGCTAGGATCATCTATGCCTCTCCCTGAGAGGATGCCGTGTGTATAAATCAAGTGGATAATGCTGCGGGGGTAAATCGTTCACCGCTTGCTCCTGGTAATGCTCGAGTTCCTTCACGAGGCTTAGACTCCATCAGGCATCACCAGCCCACACCAATTGTAGGGCCAGTACGATTATCTACTGCGTTGGTTATAGCATATGGGTGTGACAGTGTGCGCAACGGGATGTCGGCCTGCATGCTGACGCACTCGTGGCAGAGTTGTCCCGGTAATCGGTTCACTAACCATGTATTTATTCCACTCGGGCTGCAGAGGGACTGAGCACCACAGAGACCTTCATATTTGTGGACAGTAACTTAAAAGTTAGGCCCCCTGCCTAGGGAAGGTGACGAGCAATTGACCACTGCACAGCTTTCGGCTTACGCAATCGGACCACCCCTGTGCTCGCACCACGTGCTCGCGCTTGGGTGTTTGCGCGGCCTCATATCGCTGTGCCCTAATCAACGTCTTCGTCCCTCTCAAGTCCCACCTCGCACTCTCGCTTGCCAAGCCCTGTGACACCCACTCCCCGTCGGTGATACACCTTGTCCTTGACGCATCTCCTAGATTTTGTTTTGCTCTAAGCGCCATACTACTGCATTTATTCCAGCAACTGACCAAGATCTATGTAAGTACGCGCCACCGATTCACGTCCTTTTTCTGACTACTTTTTCTAACATTGAATCGTTCACTCTGGTTGTTTATCCATTCCTGCCGTTAAGCCATCATTCCGCCTGGTCTCCCTCGCCCCTTTCCTTCTATCCGCCTCCCGCTCCGAGTCCCCCTTCCGTTCCCCCTTCCTTCCTTCTTGATCTGGTCTTGTATATCTGCGTATCGCCTTCGTCGTCGTCTGAACTCTTTTGGTGGCTTCCCCCTCCTGGCTTGCCCCGGCCTTGTCCCTGGTCGCTGCGTCGGTCGACCTCACTCCACTCCATTTTGTCTCCTCGCCTGTTCCCGCACCATCAAGTCTCGCCTTTCCATCCTCGCCTGCCCGTTTGGTGTCGTCTCATTACCGCCAGCGTAATTTACGTGTGCTTCTGTTTCTTCAGTTGTCCACTCTATTCTCCGTGCGTTATATAAGTCCCTCTTTGCCATTATCAGTCCGTCTGACTTGATTTTCTACTTTAATAGTAAATAGCTCTGCCCCAGCTCTCCTTTCGTCTGCGTCTCGCTGTCTTTCCGCTTCACCCGTTTTAACCAATATTGTGCCCCTGTTCGCGTTTTTGGTGTCGTCTGCTCTGGAGTCCGTGAGCTCCATAATTTTTACTTGTTGCTGTCGTCATATCCACTGTTCTTGTGCTAGGCTCATATCCATTGAGGCCCTCTTCCATTTCAATTTAACCACTAGCCTGCCTGTTGCATCAAGGCTACTCTTTAGCTCCTTGGTCTCTGCCTGTCTGATCAGTCCCCCTTGCCCTGCCTGTATTTTTCCCCTGTGATCCTGTCTGCCTCATCCACCTGTCATCCACTGCATCTGAAGCCCCTTTGACTCTGGATTGATCCAACTTGCCTTGATTGCCCTTCTGCTGCACCACCTGTCACATTTACCCATTGTATAAAACCCCTCTGCTCTCACCTCATTACTGCTACACCCATCCATCTCTTTCTACTCTTGCCCCATTTTCTACTTCCCTCAAGATACATATAAGGTACCTCCTATCCCTTTACCTGAATTGTCTCCCTTGCACCTGTGCCCTGTTTAGTCACCACACTGATCACTTCAAGTCCCTCAGTATCATCCATCCATCTTACTGGAAACACTTGGCCCATCCTCCTGTTTTGTCATCCTTTCCTCAGTACCTGAACAATTCCATCAGATTTGTTACGCGTACGCGTGAACTTAGTGATCCTTCTCTTCTCTCTATCCTTTCGGACTCGAGGACGAACTAAATTCTAGGCGTAGATTGCGTAGAACTAGCTAGGGACTACTAGTGGTACATGCGCGAATATATA
>JBBPTA010000482.1:0-13672 GCA_038093915.1 Boletellus aff. emodensis
TCTGTTTGCTGATTAAATACAGCAATACCATCTTTGGGCCACTCTTCCACTGGGCTGTGCTGGCTTGTTGTGGTACTTGTACACCTAGCACCCCTCTAGTAAGGTCTGGGTGCACAAAAGGTGTGTGCACAACTGAGAGCGATAGAATGCTTGACAAGTAGGTGCTCTGTAGACCAAGCAGCCCAAGGGGGCTGCCTGGCCCGGGAAGACAGCTTTAAATTCATCCTCCCACCGCCCCCAGTGCATTCCGAGGGGGTTCAAAGGGGGAGATAATGAGCTCTGGGAGTGAGGAAATGAGCAGGTCATTCTCAAGATGAGACAGTGCATCAGCAATCTCATTGTGGACTCCAGGCACATGGAACACTCATAAGTTGATGCCTCGAGTCCTCGAGGACTCGATCAACAACCTGAATCAACATCCAGTTGAATGCAGGCAATGCTGAGAGTGAATTGAACAGCTGAACAGTGTTGATATTGTCAGTGAACACAGCCAATTGCTGTTACGAAAATGCAACCAGAGCTGGGATCGAACCAGTGACCTCCTAGTTGTATACCAGGTGCTCTAACCACTGAGCTATATGGTCAGGGTACCAGTGTCAGTGTCATGGGGGGTTTGACCCATGCTGAGGAGCTAAACTCCCTGGGAAGACTTGCCCTTAGGGTCTTACAATTCACCCATAGGTCTTACAGTGAATGCACAGAATGCCATTCCCAACAATTGCTGGTCTGACAGAAGGTGAGGTGCAGCATCAAGGATGGCTGCACATACACAGAGGGACTTGAGATAGAGGATGGATCCTCCTTGCTGAGCAAAGATGACATGTGCTGGAACTTGGAATCCTTGGGAGAGTGAGGGGTACCAGAACCCCATGGCCATGGGGAAAGCATCAGAATTTACATGGAGGACAGAGGGTGAGAGGTCATCCTCTGACCAGGTGACAGAGGGAAGGAAGTAGATGCCATCCGAAATGAGAAGATGGTCGACCACCCACATCAATTCACACTTTACATCTCGATTTACCCACAAAAGAGCCTTCTGGAACAGCTTGCCAGCAGTTTTGGCATACAGTGCACACAAACCAGGACAAAGATGAGGGTAGACATTGAGAGCCCAGTTGAGGTGACCAGCAATGTGCTGGAAGTCCCTCAAAGGACATCTCGTGCCATGATGAGCAAAGTCCTGAACACCCATGATGAGCTGGAGCTCTGACTCATCCAACATGTGAACCCTCATGAGATCGGGATCAACCTCAAAGCCAATGATGTGAAGGACATCTCCATAGACCTGCTTGTGCTCCTTGTGCAGCAGACCAATGAGGTCCCATAGCTGAAGCAGTCGAGTGAGATTCGAAGGTAGCTACTCTATGATAGTGCTTGTAAAAGAGCATTTCTCCTCACTTCTGGGCAGAGAAGGAGTCATCAACATAGAGATACAGCAGCTTGATGAGATATTTCATGACTGCGGTCCAGGTAACAAGGGACATGAAGGCATGCCATATGCACTGAGAAGCACGACCCCCGAAGACATTGCATTGGTCCACATATTGCTTTGGGCCAAAGGAGACAACCTGCTTGATCTGCCAAAGGGAATGCATTGGCATGTGCCTGTATGTCTCCGAAACATCAGCCTTCCAGAGGATCAGGTTGAGATCAGATTGCTGCTCTCACAGGTAGCGAAGAGCATTGTCCAAATCCTGCACATTGTCAAGGGTGACTCTGGCAATGTCATCCCGGGATATCATATTATTCAGAGCAAATTGACCAGCACTGTGATCAGTTACAAGGTGAAATTTGTTGGATCCCAGCTTCAGTACTGCATGAATGGGTATGCTGTACATTCCAGGCAGCAGGTCAGGCCCAAAGGGGTCAGAGAAGCAACCAAGCTGAACCTCCTTGGCAATCTGCTCCTGCAGAAAGGCAGCTTCATCATCAGACTTGGGAGTTCACTGGGAGTGGTCCACATGAAGTCTCTCTCTTACCAGAAATCTATCATCCTGAACATCCTTACCTGTGCTACATTCTTGTTGACGGCCACCAGTCCTTTGCTTTACCTCATGCCATCTCTTGCCATCAATTCAAAGACAGCAATTTTTATTGCTACCTGCCCCTTCCTCATCATGGTCATATCAAGGAGACCATTCTTTCTCTTTGGAAAGAAGAGGGTTATTTGTATTGTCATAGAGTCTCCTGTTTGTATGACAAGCTGCAGTCAACCCTTCCTGGAACCTACAGAGCTCCATCCATTGCTATCACATGTGCTGAGGAAGCCCTTTTCTATATGACACACATGATGTCTTATTGTGATGCTGTGGAGCATGGCCTTCAGTGCTTCATCACTGAAATTCAAGCTTTTTTGATATGGGGAAACAACCTGCTTGGTTACACCCTCAAACTCAATGAACCTGTTTGTCAATGCTTCTGCAGCACCTATGTTACATCGTCCACCAATTTTGCTCGCCTCTCTTCCCATGGTTTTCCTGTCCTCTTCCTTACCAACACACCTTTGTCAGATTTACCCTCCACCTGTCATGTTCACATCACTGAGCTCACTTCTGTTTGTGAGTTCCACACATATTTTGAGATTCTCTTATTGTCTCTGGTCATGGTGAGTATATAAACCTTTTACTGCTTTCTATTTGTTGACCTCTTTGCAAAGCCTCTGGGCATCCCTGACCTCACAAACCCAAACCATAAAACAGTGATTGGTGTTGCCAAACCAGGAGTATTCACGATGATTGGCCAGCTTGGGGGTGTGACTGGGAATATTTTTGGCATTACCATGCTATCTGGGATGGTCTTCCTCAATATGCAGAACCTGACTCACCTCTTCCATCTCACAGTGCAAATTTCATGTACACTGTTCCCCCCATCCATCTCATATCCAATGTCCAGTCTGATGAGAAACAGGCCAAAGTCTGCTTTACCTGGGTTTGTATCCATTGCTTCTGACTGCTTTGTTACTGACAATATCACCTCAATCACCCTTCATGCCTGGTTGCAACCTCAAGCAGTAGTGCTCCTCCTTCTCTGTTCCATCTCTACATCCAAACATGGCATGACATATTTGTTGCAGTTATGCTTGCGCTCTCAGTGTATTTTAGGTAGGTTACCTTATTTAGCATGTCAGCCACAATGTGGCTGAATGTTTGCATTTGTTTCACTTGCTTCGTACTTAATGTCCGAGTTCACTGTCGTCTTCCTTACTTTCTGACAGTGGACTCCAGGTGTGTACTGTAGCTTCACTCCAATGCCATACTTTCTGACAGTGGACTCCAGCTGTGAAGTTCCAGCTGTTAATAGTATTGGCAGGAAATTGGTGGCAAAGGAATAACTGGCCAGTTCAGTCAGAGTATGATCATTGTATTTTCTGGTGACATGGTGGTGCACATCTGCTTGGTTTTTCACAGGAAGAAATTGAATGAGAATGTGATGATGCTTTAGATGCATATGTTACAGCTGGAATCGAGCAGCTGGAGTCCCACTGTCAGAAACTTAAGAAGTTGACAGTGGAACTCCGACAATAAAAGTGAGAGCAAAGGAAACAGTGACAAACATCAGCCACATTGTGGCTGACAGTCTAAATAAGGTAAACTACCTGAAATGCACTGAGTGCGCAATCATAACTCCAACAGCATATTATTCTTTTTCCAACAACCTCTCACCTCTTCTTGCTCCTGGCCAGCAATTGGAATTAAAGGACTTTGAGAACAAATCCCTTGCAACCTCATTGTCTATGACCTTGCATTAACCAATCACAAGATGCAGTTTGAAGAGACAGACAACCATCTTTTGCATATGGATGCCATGCCACTCAACAATTGTCTTGCTTGTATTGAAGTGCGGAAAGACAGATAAGTGGGGTGAGGTGAAGGGGTGATAGGTTCATCCCAGGGATTCTGTAGGTCAGAGCTAGAGTGAAGGGTTTACCCTTAAGACTCCCCCGAGTCTGCAGTGGATGATCCTGAAGTGATCCAACAATGAGGAAGATGATATGAGCGAGTTTTGGACTGGAAGGAAGCATAGGAAGCAATGATGAAGCATAGGAAGTGATGGTGAAGCATAGGAGTCAACGAGTTTGATGTTAGGAATGATGAGGAACGTAGTCAGACGAGTTCTGATGATGGTGGATGATGATATGAACATAGGAAGATGTATTGGAAATGCCTAAGACAACACTTTGTAGTCTGGGCATACCCGAGACTGTCAAACCATTGGTAGGCTAAGTGACAGGAAGGTCCTGACTAAATAAAGGTATATTGTGCCACCCCGTGTAGGGACAATGCATGGAGTGTAGGAATGGTAACCAGTAAGTATAGTAAGCATAGGAATCAAAGTACACAAGAGGAGGATTGATCCAACAACGATTGGATCGGAAGCTAAAGTGTAGGAAGCTAACAAAAACGTCAGAATGGAACGTATGAACTGGAAGCACTCAAACAACGATAGGAAGGTCAAATAAACACCTAGACAAAGGATTTGAGTTGTATGACACACTGTGGAATGCACAGATTGCAGGTTGCAACCATAGGGAACACCGGCTCCCTACAGTGTGCCAGAGCTTGTTCCACTCATCATGGGATATTTCCAAGGTAACACTCCCATGGCATGTGTCAAGTCCAGTTCTTCTCCACTCTGCTCTGGTCGGTTGGAAGCACAAGAGAGAGAGGGACAAGATGAAGGGGGACAGAGTTGGGTCGGAGGGGTAAGGACTTGGCTTCAGTGATGTGGAGAGCATGCTGCACCCTTGTGTTCGGTCCTTATATTTCAGAGAGTGGAGACAGAGGTTTGGAGACAGAATCCGACTGAGCGAGAAGAGAAGTGACTTAGATGATATATGAACTAAGGAAACTACAGGGTAGGGTACAAGGGTTTATATATGGAGTCTGAAGGTGGATTAGTAATGAAGAATGGAGATTGGTAAGTACAGAGATCAGTAAACAGAGAGGTTAAGCAAAAGGCACTCCAGAGCTGTACTCCAGGTTTTGTGGAGCTGGAGCTGTGCTTCACATAGAGAGCACAGCTGCAGGTGAAATCTACAAGTGGCACTAGAATAAAAGGGGAAGACAGGGAAACATACGAAAAGGGAAACAGAGATAAGAGTCTGGTATCTACAGAGTGTGTCTATGATAAGATCACACCGGAGTTCTAGTGGAGTTATTCTGGAGAACTGGAGTTGGACTTAGGGATATGACAGCATGACACAAAATGGGAATGCTCCCTGAACTGGAGGCAGGCTGTTCCATGGTATACTCGCTTTTGTTCCCTCCTTTTGTCCTGACCTCATGAATATGACTTGATTCATATTGATTGGAATAAGGACCTCTCGACGCTGGATCAGTGGGCCTTTATTGATTATGGCTACAGTCTTGTCATTTTCTATTGTCATACTGTGGTGCACATGTTGGGCATCGCAGTCACTCCCCTTTGACACTATCCTTTGGTTGAATCTGTTGATATGGTTTTCTTTTCCATGTAGACCATGCTACCTCATCACTGCCTTGTCCTGCCTTTTTTTTACTGTGTCTTGTCACATATGCCCATTGAGACCATTGTCAAACCTGTCCTTGATGTTCAGTGTGACACTTGTACTCGAGATCAATGTCAGTATGCTTGGTGATACAGAAAGACTCAGCAAGGCATGCAAACACATCAGTCAACCGGAGGCCAACAATTGGAGGAATGACATGAGATGGAGATAAAGGTGGAGGGCAGTTAGTGTAAATCTTGGAGAATGGTCATTAGCTGGTCCTCTGGAGTAGGCAGATTGTGGTTAGCAACATGGCCAGGTATCAAACAGTAGTTGAGAGCTTGTGAGCATTCAAGATATATGACATGCTTGTAGGTGAGGTTAACATGAAGGCGAAAGCCAGACAATGTATCCAAATGTGATGAAATGATTTCAGGAAGAACAGAAGTTTCCTGCAAATCCTGTTGGGTAGTTGATGGAAAGGATGTAACATCCACATTATCAGCAATGGTGCTGTCTGGGTGGTGTTCCTCTCTGGAATGGGGGGTATGTGGGTGATGTGAAGAACTTTCAAGTAGATCAAAGCCCTGGTCATCGGCACCTTGATCAACAATTGAAGAATGATTCTCAGCCATACGTGAAGCATATGCTTCACAGGGATAACACCTTGGTCACTCTGTGCCATACAGTTGATACATTGGTCATCAATAAAATATGAACATGTACAGTAGAGTGATGATCCTTTTTAAGACAGGATGATCTGACATGGGACCTGAGTAGGTCAGGGTTACAATCCTTCAAAGAACTGCAGTGACAATAAAAAAAACCTGTCAAGAGAATGCTCCAAAGTAAAATTGCTGTCTATATGCATGAAAAGAAGGAACTGGAGCTGTGAAAATAATGAGCTTACCTCAATATCTGACCTTCAAATGCTTTTTGATGAACCATGCGGACATGTGTGGTGATGTCATGGAACTTTTCATCACAATGATTACACATCAGCAAACTACCAATTTTGGCACAGTGCCACAGTAATATTACAGCATATTACATCTGTTACAGCACATACAACACAACAGTACAATTACACCACAGGTACACAGTACGTCGCAAGCTCACCAGACCTCCAGTGACACAGTGGCCAGCAGTGACAGAGGACCCAGCAACTCACAGCACAAGGGAAACACAATATAATGATTGCACAGATCCAATACTAGTCACAGAATGAAATAACATCACAAGCAGCAGTGACAAGCATGAAAACAATGTTACACCTCTGGTGAGCCTGAAGGGAGACCTGGAGAGAATCAGTTCATTTTGCCCTAAGGCCATATCATTTCGCATGCACGTACCAGCAATGATCTGGATGCTATCTTTGGAGGAAGTGTGGCAGCACTTTTGAACCATATCACAAAGACACCCTCCTGCCATGCAAATTGAGTTACTGTCAAGTCCAGTTCTTCTCCACTCAACTCTGGTCGGTCAGAGGTGCAAAGGGGGATGAGACAAAAGGTGGAATCATCGGAAGGGAAAGGACTTCAGCTTCAGTGATGCAGGTGGCACGCTGTGCCCTTGTGGGAACCGGGTCCTAAGTATTTCGGAGGTCAGAAATGATGATAGGAATGGAATCTGATAGAGTGAGCAGGGAAGTGACTATAATCAATATATGAACTGAGAGTTACAAATGGAGGGTACAGAGTTTATATATGAAGTCTGAAGTCGGATTAGTAACAGAGATTGGTAAGTAGTCAGATCAGTAATTGAAGGAGTAAGCAAAGTACTGTGGAGCTGTGCTCTGGATACAAACAAAGCCGGAGCTGTGTGTATGTAGGAGACACAGCTGTGGAGGAAGTCTATGAGCAGAACTAAGATGAAAGGAGAAAGGAGGAAACAGAGTTACCATAAATGGAACAAGGATGTATGTAAAAGGAAATGGAGATAGGTCTGATATCTATGAAGTGTGTCTGTGGAGAGATCACACCAGAGTTCTGACTGGAGATGGTCCAGAGGACCAGAGTGGGATTGTGGGATATGACAGTTACAAATGATGCTGATTCTTGCTTTGACTGCATCAGATCTCCTCTCTGCTTCCGTGGCCTGAAGCTTGTAAAGTTTTCCAACAAGATTACTTTCCTCCCACCTAGTGTGAGTGAGTCTCTGCTTGAGCTTCCGGACATCACCCTGAGCTCTTGTGATATCAAGAAACAACAAGGCTTCTTTTTGTTTGAACTTGTCACAACCTTCCACATCTTCACTGAAACAATCAAGATCATCATCCTGTAAATTCAAAACATCTGGCATGAGTTTATTGGTAATGTGTAATCTGCTACTCACAGCAGGCTGCTTTCTCATACCATTGAGAGAGTAATTAGTTAGGGGAAATCTGGGAGTCAATGCTAGATAACCATTTTGAAGTAGGATGCCAGATCCAACTTGAGGCATGGTAGAAGGGGGTAAGGGCTGTCACACCCCATGATGTGCCCCGATGAAAGGAGTCCGATTCGACATTGTTTTGCCATGCTGGGTATTATTTTGATGAAGGGACAAGATGGACATGGTTGATGACTTGAATTTGGTGGTTAGACAAAAAATTGGAGTTGTGAATATCACATACGAAGACTTGATTGTCTCTATTTGCATCACCTACTAATATGATGATGTAACTTTAGTATGGTATATACATGAACTGTAACAGTTACAAAGTACATGATTCAATTATACATTAGCTTGTATAGTGGGGAGCCCAAGGTGTACAAACACAAAGTAAGGAATGGGATGGTAGATCTTGAAGTCACTGGTAATATGGGTCATGAGCTGGCCAGTGAGGATCTTGCTGTCAAAGGAGCTGAGGGTAGAGGGAGCACTGGGGTTGATGGAGGGGTTGACAGAGTAGCCGAGGACAGCATGGGTGACTCGATGCTGTGTCTTGAAGGCATGGTTGGACATAGCCTGCTCCTTAACATGGCTGGCAAGCACGTTCTGCTTGAGGAAATGATTCCAATTGCTGAATAGATTTTCAGGGCCTTGGAGGGCAGGGGTCATGTCCTGGTAGGGGACGTTGATGTTGATCTGCATGTTGGTTGGGTGTGTGATGAGAGGGGACTGGATGAGAGGGTCCAACAGGGAGTAGCTGAGGACCAGGTCATGGTTGGACATAGCCTGCTCCTTAACATGGCCAGCAAGCACGTTCTGCTTGAGTCCAATCGCTGAATGGATTTTCAGGGCCCTGGATGGCAGGGGTCATGTCCTGATAGGAGACATTGACATTGATCTCCATGTCAGCTGGGCATGTGATGAGAGGGGACTGAATGAGAGGGTCCTGTGGAGAGTAGCCGAGGACAGCATGGGTCATGGTTGAACATAACCCACTTCCCAATGGCAAGTGCATTCTGCTTGAGTCCAATCACTGAATCGATTTTTGGGGCTCTGGATGGCAGGGGTCATGTCCTGATAGGGGACATTGACATTGATCTCCGTGTCAGCTGGGCATGTGACGAGAGAGGACTGGATGAGAGGGTCCTATGGAGAGTAGCCAAGGACAGCATGGGTCATGGTTGGACATAGTCTGCTCCTTACCATGGCTGGCAAGTGCATTTTGGTTGAGGAAATGGTTCTGATCACTGAATAAATTCTCAGGGTCTTGGAAGGGCAGGGTCATGTCCTGATAGGGGACATTGACATTGATCTGTGTGTCAGTTGGGTGTGTGACAAGAGAGGACTAGATGAGGGGGTCCTATGGGGGGATGAGGTGTGGACAGGGAGTGAGAGGGTATGCAGTGCAGGATGTGTGGGTGGGTGTGGAGTGGGCACATGGGAGGTGTCTGGAGTGAGATCACCAGGAACTTGAACAAGTATTATTTGACACACTGATCTGGAAGAAGGATGTTATTCCTTTACCACCTTGGAGTCTAGTGTGGCCGCTGGCAGTACCAGTCCCAAGCCCACCAGTGAGGGTCTTGAGAGTAAGTCACTGGGGACGAAGGATGATTCAACATGTACTGTGACACTAGAATATACCAGTGGAATCAAAGTCCCAAGAACAGTGGCCTTCCTGGCCCTTCTGTGTAAGCCTCCACCACTGATGTGTCCTGTGGTGAATCAGCTCCACAGAGACAAGATTTGTAGATGAACATACCCCTCGCACAGCTGAGTCAATGTCATCAAAGAATCACCAATGAGAGGCAAGAATCCCATCAACCACACCCCATTTCCCATGTTTGCCTTTGCCACACACCTTGCAGATCGTCCAAGTTGTGTATGTCAGCAAGCTCATGAGCTAATGAAATGGATTACAAGAAGACAATGCACCACAAACCCCAATTCATACATTGACAGACAACAGATCAACACTTCCTCTTCTCAAAACTTGGAAGGTCAACTGTCATTTATTGCTTCCAGCCCCTTGTATCAAGTAATTTTAACACTCTTCATGCAAATCATGAAACATATGATGCAAATGCATCAGTAGATCCAAACAAACCAGTGACAGGCCTTGTAAGATGGCAGTATGTGCTAACCTTGAGAAATCATGCATATTGCTGCAGCTCATCAGTAGCCAACATTGATGCATGTTCACTCACCTGTGGTTGTGCAAGATTGTGCTATACCACCACCCATGCCACTCAAGAGACAAGCTAGTACATTGCTGCAACCCACAGGACAAGGGATGAACGAGTGTAGGCAGATACCAGTGCATGGTTAGCAAACAAGATGGTGATGGTGTGTCATAGCATTCCTTACTGTGCCAGATCAACTAAGAAAACTCCTTCTGCAGGCGTGATGTGACTTGAGACAATGGTCAACTTGAAATGTGTACACTTGCTACAGAAGAAAGGGATGTGTTGTGGATGTACTCATCAGGGTGTTGCTAGAATGGTGAATATGTCAGCTATCTGAGGAACCATCCAGTGAAGAAACATACAGGGTCAGAAGTTAGACAAGGATGTTTCCACCTGCAATAGGTTATTGTCTAAGCATTGTACATGATGGTCACTGGCAGAGATGATTGTCACCATCATGTCACAACCAAATTTGATCACAATATTTGTAGCATCATACTAGTAGTAGTAGTATGAACCAGTGTTAATACCATCAGTAGAAACTAGCTAATAGCATAAAAAAATCTTTGTCAAAATATTTGTTCAAAAAAAAAGACTCAGAGTATTTGACACAATTATGAGAAGTAAGACAGATGTCTGCCTTAGGACCAAAGTGAGGGACAATGTGAGCATATGATCTCAATTGGTCCAGTGGAAAAATATCTCCCATCATGGAGAAGCAGCCTGATGTGTGTCAGGTAGCTCGCTTGAGTACATGCAAGCCTGTAGTGCACTCAACTGGATTGTTGTCCTGAGAAACAATATCAAAGTGTTGTGCATATATCAAGAACTGGCCTGAAAATGGACTGGTTTCACCTCTGAAAGAGGCCAGACACATGATGAGGTGGATATTAGCAACCATATGTCCTGAAAGGTTTAGTCATGCATTGGTGCTGGAGCCAATCAAGGATGACAAGATAACATACCATGTAAACCACTAGATGGCCATGTATGCTGTAGATCAGTGTTCAGGATCACAAAATCATACCACCCATGATCATGCGAACAATGAGGTGGGTGTGTGTGAACAGTGAAAGTGGATGCAATAGTGGATGGATTGTGGTAGGCTTTTTGCTGCAAACAAACCTTGTACCATATGTGAAGCTCTCTAAACAGTAGGTGTATATCCTCTGCACACCTCCTCTGCTGAAATTGGTGGAAATTCTGAGCAAAGTTACCCTTGTGATTTACGTAGTCACCCAGTGCCACATGGAGACCAGGTAGGTTGAACATCTGAGCAATATTATCAACAGGGATATGGCATAATGAAGGATCATAGTTTAGGTGGAACACTGTAGACCCTACATTGAATGTATGGAGTGGTCTTGGCACTGATGCAGTAGGGGGTCTAGTTGTTACGAAAATGTGACCAGAGCTGGGATCGAACCAGTGACCTCCTAGTTGTATACCAGGTGCTCTAACCACTGAGCTATATGGTCGGGGTACCAATGTCAGTGTCATGGGGGGTTTGACCCATGCTGAGGAGCTAAACTCCCTGGGAAGACTTGCCCTTAGGGTCTTACAATTCACCCATAGGTCTTACAGTGAATGTACAGAATGCCATTCCCAACACTAGTGGTGATGGTGAAAAAGTCAGCCAATTTGTGTTGAGAGGTCCATATGTTGTCCAAGACATTTCCAGCATTGTTATACCCTTCAATATCATTGTCCGAACTGTCATCACTGTCGTCCAAACCATCAGGGTGAGAGGACATTGTGGAGAGAGCAGTTGTAGTGTTGAACAGACGACATTCCTCATTGCAATTGAGATAACAACAAATCTAACTGTTGTAGTTCTGGTTATTACTCATCGAGGTGGGGTCCTTGACAACCTCAATGTGGGCATGCTCTGTAGTATCAGTGGACTACTGTAGTAGAGACCCAACCCATTCAATGCTGGGAGTGACACTTTGTAATAGTTTGAGCTTAGGAATACACCAGTACTTGAGGATAGTGCTGGTTGATGGGCAATTGCAGAGCTAGGCAAGCACTTCAAGCTGTGCAACCTCAGACCAATCTCAGAGATACTGGGCATCAAGATCAATCATGATCACTCTAAGTGCTCCTTAACCATCTCTCAGTGCTAATACTGTGTTGACATGCTCTCTCGCTTTGGTATGGCAGACAGCAAGCCAGTCTCAACTCCAATGGACCTGGGTCTTTGCCTATCTCATGAGCAAAGTCCCTGGACTGTTGAGGAGTGTGCATTCATGTGATCCATCAATTATGGCAGTGCCATCAGCTTGCTGTGGTACCTCTCATGCACTACTTACCCTGACATTGTGTATGCAGTTGGACAGCTTGCCTCTTTCACCTCCAACCCAGGAGTGACTCACTGGAACATGATCAAACATCTCTTCCACTACATTAAGGGCACAATGAGCTTTGGGATCACCTATTCTCCAGATTTGTCCTCATCTGATGACCTTTTCAGATGTGAACCACAGTGGTTGCAAGGACACTGGATGGTCTACTGGTGCATTCGTGGTCAAGATTGGCACTGGCATCATATCCTGGATGCCAAAGCGCCAGCCCATTGTCACACTGTCTACCACAGAGGCCGAGTATGTCACAGTATGTGAGGCTGGCAAAGAGATCATCTGGATGTGCAAGCTATTGGAGGAGTTGGGCTTTGAGGCCAAAGGTCCATCCACACTGCACATGGACAATCAGTCAGCAATCCAAACACCCAGAGCATCATGGGCAGATGAAGCATCTTGACCTCCGGTGGTACTGGCTGTGAGATGTAGTGGATAAAGGCATTATCACCTGATTTCAGGTCTGTCTTTTGTCTATCCTCATGTACCTTTGTTATTACACTTTGCTACACTTTCTTTGATATACTTTTGTATTATTCTGAGATTATCAAGGTTAGGTTAGGTTAGGTTAGGTTAGGTTAGCACAGATTGGATCAAGATCATCAGAATTCAGATAAACAAATCAGGATAGATTTGCTTAGAATACATAGATTTGACTAGGTTAGGATTATTAGGATTGGAGTAGACTTAGACAAACAAGATTAAAGATAGATTCAGTTAATTATCAAGGTTAGAACAGACAAGACTAGGTTAGATTAGGTTAGGTTAGGTTAGATTAGATAAATTTATATGTGAAGACTGGAGAGACTGGAGATGCTGGAGCTTGTCTCTTTAGTCAGCTCTTACTTCTATCAGGACTGTGGAAGCTGTGAAGTCTGTGGAGACTGGGGGTGCTGGAGTATAACTCATAGTTTGTGTGACTTTGAGATCTTGAGAGAGAGGCCATGTTTGTATAATTGGTCCAAGAAGTACTCACTTGGTCCTGGCATGATGGAGCTCTATGTTGTTCTTGGTGTAAATGCCTACATTGTCCATGTAGATCTTTAGCCATTGTTCTATAATCATGTTGGTGAAAACATGATTCATGAATGCTTGAAAGGTTGGAGAACCATTACTAAACCCAAAGAACATGACAGTCAGCTCAAAAAGTCCCAGAGGAGTCATGGAAGCTGCCTTCCATCAATCTTCCTCCCAAAGCTGAATGTTGTTGTACTCCCAATGAATGTCAAATTTAGTGAAGAGAGTGGAGTCCTTCATATCATTGATGAGTTCATAGATGAGGAGGAGAG